>JANJXV010000053.1:4305000-4387500 GCA_024803745.1 Megascapheus bottae | reverse complement strand
CTAACCCTCACCCTAAACTTAACCCTAACCCAAAACCTAACCCTAATCCTAACCCTAACCTTAACTCTTACCCTAACCCTAACCCTAATCCTTACCCTTACCCTAGCCCTAACTCTAACCTTTACTCCACCCCTAAACCTAATACTCACCCTAACACTTACCCTTACCCTAACCCTAACCCTAACCCTAACCCTAACCCTAAACCTAACCCTAACCCTTACCCTTACCCTAACTCTAACCCTAAACCTAACCCTGACCCTAACTTTAACCCTAACACTTACCCTTACCCTAACCCTAACAGTAACCCTTAACCTAACCCTAACACTTCCAGTAACCCTAACCCTAAGCCTAACCCTAACCCTAACCCTAACACGTAACCTTAACCTCACCCATCCCTAACCCTAACCCTAACCCTAAACCTAAACCTAATCCTAACCCTAACCCTAACCCTAAGCATTACCCTAACCCTAACCCTAAACCTAATCCTTAAACGTACCCTAAACCTAAACCTAATCTTAACCCCAACCCTAAACCTAAACCTAACCCTAACCCTGACCCTTACCCTATCCCAAACCCTAAACCTAACCCTAACCCTAACCCTAAACTTTACCCTAACCTTAACCCGAATCCTGACCCTAACCCTTACCCTTACCCTAACCATAACCCTAACCCTAAACCTAATCCTAAATCTTACCCTAACACTAAACCTTTCCCTTACCCTAACCCTAACCCTAACCCTTAAACTAAACCTAACCCTAACCTTAACCATTACCCTAACCCTAAGCCTAACCCCTAACCCTAACCCTAAACCTAACTCTAACCCTAACTCTAACCCTAACCCTTACCCAAACTCTAACCCTAACCCTTACCCTAAACCTCACCCTAACCCTAACCCTAACCTTAACCCTAACCCTAACCCTAATCCTAACCCTAAGCTTAACCCCAACCCTAACCCTAAACCTTGCCCTTACCCTAACGCTAACTCTAAACCTAACACTAATCCTAACCCTAACCCTAAGCCTAACCCTTACCCTTATCCTAACCCTAACCCTAAACCTAACCCTCACCCTAACCATAACCCTAACCCTAACCTCTAACCCTAACCCTAAACCTAACCCTAATCCTTACCCTTATCCTAAACCTTACCCTAACACTAACACTTACCCTTACACTAAACCCTACCCTAAACCTAACCCTAACCCTAATCCTAAACCTTACCATTACCCTAACCCTAACCCTAAACCTAACCCTAACCCTAACCCTTACCTTAACCCTAATCCTAACCCTAACCCTAACCCTAACCCTAACCCTAATCCTAACCCTAACCCTAAACCTTACTCTTACCTTAAATCTAACCCTAACCCTAACCCTTACGCTTACCCTAACGCTAACTCTAACCCTAAACCTAACCCTAACCCTAACACATACCCTTACCCTATACCCTAACACTAACCGTAACCCTAACCCTAACACTAACCCTAACCCTAACCCTTACCCTAACCCTAACCCTAAACCTAACCCTACACTTACCCTTACCCTAACCCTAACCCTAACCCTAACCCTAACCTTACCTTAACCCTAACCCTAACCCTAACCCTTACCCTTACCCTAACCCTAACCCTACCCTTAAACCCAACCCTAAACCTAATACTAACCCTAACACTTACCCTTAAACTAACCCTATCCCTAAACGTAACCCTAACCCTAAACCTAACCCTTAAACTTACCCTAACCATAAACCTAACCCTAACCCTTACACTTACCCTAACCCTAACCCTAAACCTAACCCTGACCCTAACTTTAACCCTAACACTTACCCTTACCCTAACCCTAACATTAACCCTTAACCCAACCCTAACACTTCCAGTAACCCTAACCCTAAGCCTAACCCTAACCCCAACCCTAACACATAACCTTAACCTAACCCAACCCTAACCCTAACCCTAACCCTAAACCTAAACCTAATCCTAACCCAAACCCTAACCCTAAGCATAACCCTAACCTTAACCCTAACCTTAATCCTTAAAACGTACCCTAACCCTAAACCTAACCTTAACCCCAACCCTAAACCTAACCCTTACCCTAACCCTTACCCTTACCCTATCCCGAACCCTAAACCTAACCCTAAGCCTAACCCTAAACTTTACCCTAAACCTAACCCTAATCCTAACCCTAACCCTTACACTTACCCTAACCATAACCCTAACCCTAAACCTAACCCTAACCCTAACCCTAACCCTTACCCTTACCTTAACCCTAACCCTAACCCTAACCCTTACGCTTACCTAACGCTAACTCTAACCGTAACCCTAACCCTAACCCTAAACCTAAGCCTAACACTTACCCTTATCCTAACCCTAACCCTAAACCTAACCCTCACCCTAACCATAACCCTAACCCTAACCTCTAACCCTAACCCTAAACCTAACCCTAATCCTTACCCTTATCCTAAACCTTACCCTAACACTAACACTTACCCTTACACTAAACCCTACCCTAAACCTAAACCTAACCCTAACCCTAACCCTTACCCTTACCCTAAACCTAACCCTAACCCTAACCCTTACCCTTACCCTACCCCTAAACCTAACCCTAACCCTAACCCTAACACTTACCCTTACCTTAACCCTAACCCTAACCCTAACCCATATGCTTACCCTAATGCTAACTCTAACCGTAACCCTAACCCTAACTCTAACCCTAACACATACCCTTACCCTAACCCTAACCCTAACCGTAACCCTAACCCTAACACTAACCCTAACCCTAACCCTTACCCTAACCCTATCCCTAAACCTAACCCCAACCCTTACCCTTAACCTAACATTAACCCTAAACCTAACCCTAACCCTAACCCTTACCTTAACCCTAACCCTAACCTTAAACCTTACCATTACCCTAACCCTAACCCTAATTCTAACCCTAAACCTAACCCTAACAATAACCCTTACGCTTACCCTAACTCTAAACCTAACCCTAACCCTAACCCTAACCCTAAACCTTACCCTTACCCTAACCCTAACATCAACCCTTACCCTAAACCTAACCCTGACTTTAACCCTTACCCTTACCCTTACCCTAACCCTAACTCTAACCCTAACCCTTACCCTAACACTAACCCTAACCCTAACCCTAACCTTAACCCTAACCCTAACCCTTATCCTTACCCTAAACTTTATCCTAACCCTAACCCTAACCCTAACCCTAACACTTACCCTTACCCTAACCCTCACCCTAACCCTAAGCATAACCCTAACCCTAACCCTACCCTAATCCGTAAACATACCCTAAACCTAAACCTAACCTTAACCCCAACCCTAAACCTAACCCTAACCCTAACCCTTATCCTTACCCTATCCCTAACCCTGAACCTAACCCTAACCTTAAACTTAAACTTTACCCTAACATTAACCCTAATCCTAACCCTAACCCTAACCATAACCCTTACCCTAACCCTAACCGAAACCCTAACCCTAACCATAATCCTAACCCTAAACCTAACCCTAATCCTAACCCTTTCCCTAACCCTAACCCTAACCCTAACCCTAACCTCAATCTTAACCCTAACCCTAACCCTAACCCTAACCCTTACCATAACCCTAACCCTAACCCTCACCCTTAACCTAACCCTTACCCTAACCTAACCCTCACCCTTACCCTTACTCTAACCCTAACCCTAACTCTAACCCTAACCCTAACCATAACCCTTACCCTAACCCTAACCGAAACCCTAACCCTAACCATAATCCTAACCCTAAACCTAACCCTATCCCTAACCCTAATCTCAACCTTAACCCTAACCCAACCCTTACCCTTACCCTAACACTTAGCCTAACCCTAACCCTATCACTAAACCTAACCCTTACCCTAACCATAACCCTAAAACTAACCCTAAACCTAATCCTAACCCTAACCTTAACCCTAACCCTAGCCCTAACCTCACCCTTACCCTTACCCTAACCCTAACACTAACCCTGACCCTAAATTTAACCCTAAACCTTACCCTTACCCTAACCCTAACCGTAACCCTAACCCTAACGCTTACACTTACAGTAACCCTAACCCTAACCCTAACACTTACAGTAACCCTAACCCAAAGCCTAACCCTAACCCTAAACCTAACACATAACCTTACCCTAACCCTAACCCTAGCCCTATCCCTAACCCTAAACCTAAGCCTAATCCTAACCCTAACACTAATCCTAACCCTAATTCTTAAACGAACCCTAACCCTAATCCTAACCTTAACCCGAACCCTAAACCTATCCCTAACCCTAACCCTTACCCTTACCCTATCCCGAACCCTAAAACTAACCCTAACCCTATTACCCTAACCCTAAACCTAATCCTAACCCTAACCCTTACCATTACCCTAAACCTAACCCTAACACTAGCCCAAACCCTAACTCTTACCCTAACCCTTCCCTAACCCTAACATTATCCCTGAACCTAAACCTAACCCTAAGCCTAACCCTTATCCTTACCCAAACCCTAACCCTAACCCAATCCCTAACCATAACCATAACCCTAAACCTAACCCTTACCCTTACCCTAACCCTAAATCTAAACCTAAACATAACCCTTACCCTTACCCTAACCCTAACCCTAACCCTAAACTCAACCCTACCCTTACCCTAAACCTACCCCTAACCCTAACCCTAACCCTTATCCTTACCCTAACCCTAACCCTAACTCTCACCCTAAACCTAACCCTAACCCTAACCGTAACCCTTACGCTTACCCTAACGCTAAACCTAACCCTAACCCTAACCCTAATCCTAAACCTAACCGTAACCTTAACCCTAACCCTTACCCTAAACATAACCCTAACCCTAACACTTACCCTTACCCTAACCATAACCCTAACCCTAACCCTAAACCTTACCCTTATCCTAACCCTAACACTAACCCTTACCCTAACCCTAACCCTAACTCTAACCCTTACACTTACCCTTACCCTTACACTTACCCTAACCTTAAACCTAACCGTAACCCTAACCATAACCCTAACCCTTACCCTTACCCTAACCCTAACTCTAAACATTACCCTAACCCTAACCCTAACACTTACCCTAACCCTAACCGTAACCCTTACCCTTGCCCTAACCCTCACCCTAAACTTAACCCTAACCCAAAACCTAACCCTAATCCTAACCCTAACCTTAACTCTTACCCTAACCCTAACCCTAACCCTTACCCTTACCCTAGCCCTAACCCTAACCTTTACTCCACCCCTAAACCTAATACTCACCCTAACACTTACCCTTACCCTAACCCTAACCCTAACCCTAACCCTAAACCTAACCCTAACCCTTACCCTTACCCTAACTCTAACCCTAAACCTAACCCTGACCCTAACTTTAACCCTAACACTTACCCTTACCCTAACCCTAACTGTAACCCTTAACCTAACCCTAACACTTCCAGTAACCATAACCCTAAGCCTAACCCTAACCCTAACACGTAACCTTAACCTCACCCATCCCTAACCCTAACCCTAACCCTAAACCTAAACCTAATCCTAACCCTAACCCTAACCCTAAGCATTACCCTAACCCTAACCCTAAACCTAATCCTTAAACGTACCCTAAACCTAAAACTAATCTTAACCCCAACCCTAAACCTAAACCTAACCCTAACCCTGACCCTTACCCTATCCCAAAACCTAAACCTAACCCTAACCCTAACCCTAAACTTTACCCTAACCTTAACCCGAATCGTAACCCTAACCCTTACCCTTACCCTAACCATAACCCTAACCCTAAACCTAATCCTAAATCTTACCCTAACACTAAACCTTTCCCTTACCCTAACCCTAACCCTAACCCTTAAACTAAACCTAACCCTAACCTTAACCATTACCCTAACCCTAAGCCTAACCCCTAACCCTAACCCTAAACCTAACTCTAACCCTAACTCTAACCCTAACCCTTACCCAAACTCTAACCCTAACCCTTACCCTAAACCTCACCCTAACCCTAACCCTAACCTTAACCCTAACCCTAACCCTAATCCTAACCCTAAGATTAATCCCAACCCTAACCCTAAACCTTGCCCTTACCCTAACGCTAACTCTAAACCTAACACTAATCCTAACCCTAACCCTAAGCCTAACCCTTACCCTTATCCTAACCCTAACCCTAAACCTAACCCTCACCCTAACCATAACCCTAACCCTAACCTCTAACCCTAACCCTAAACCTAACCCTAATCCTTACCCTTATCCTAAACCTTACCCTAACACTAACACTTACCCTTACACTAAACCCTACTCTAAACCTAACCCTAACCCTAATCCTAAACCTTACCATTACCCTAACCCTAACCCTAAACCTAACCCTAACCCTAACCCTTACCTTAACCCTAAGCCGAACCCTAACCCTTACCCTTACCCTAACCCTAACCCTAATTCTAACCCTAAACCTATCCCTAACCCTAACCCTTACGCTGACCCTAACGCTAACTCTAACCGTAACCTTAACCCTAAACCTAACCCTAACACATACCCTTACCCTAACCCTAACCCTAACCGTAACCCTAACCCTAACACTAACCCTATCCCTAACCCTTATCCTAACCCTAACCCTAAACCTAACCCTAATCCTTACCATTACCCTAACCCTAACCCTAAACCTAACCCTAACCCTAACACTTACCTTAACCCTAAGCCTAACCCTAACCCTTACCCTTACCCTAACCCTAACCCTAACTCTAACCCTAAACCTAACCCTAACCCTAACCCTTACGCTTACCCTAACGCTAAACCTAACCCTAACCCTAACCCTAACCCTAACCCTTACCCTAACCCTAACACTAACCCTTACCCTAACCCTAACCGTAACTTTAACACTTACCCTTACCCTTACACTTACACTTACCCTAACCCTAAACTTAACCCTAACCCTAACCCTAACCCTTACCCTTACCCTAACTCTAACCCTAACACTTACCCTAACACTATCCCTAACCCTAACCCTAACACTTACCTAACCCTAACCCTAAACCTAACCCTTACCCTTAACCTAACCCTAACCCTAAACTTAACTCCAACCCTAAACCTAACCCTAATCCTAACCCTAACCCTAACCCTTACCCTAACCCTAAACCTAACCCTAACCCTAACCCTAACCCTAACCCTTTCCCTAACCCTAACCCTAACCCTAACCCTAACCTCAATCTTAACCCTAACCCTAACCCTAACCCTAACCCTTACCATAACCCTAACCCTAACCCTCACCCTTATCCTAACCCTTACCCTAACCTAACCCTCACCCTTACCCTTACTCTAACCCTAACCCTAACTCTAACCCTAACCCTAACCATAACCCTTACCCTAACCCTAACCGAAACCTTAACCCTAACCATAATCCTAACCCTAAACCTAACCCTATCCTAACCCTAATCTCAACCTTCACCCTAACCCAACCCTTACCCTTACCCTAACACTTAGCCTAACCCTAACCCTATCACTAAACCTAACCCTTACCCTAACCATAACCCTAAAACTAACCCTAAACCTAATCCTAACCCTAACCTTAACCCTAACCCTAGCCCTAACCTCACCCTTACCCTTACCCTAACCCTAACACTAACCCTGACCCTAAATTTAACCCTAAACCTTACCCTTACCCTAACCCTAACCGTAACCCTAACCCTAACGCTTACACTTACACTAACCCTAACCCTAACCCTAACACTTACAGTAACCCTAACCCAAAGCCTAACCCTAACCCTAAACCTAACACATAACCTTACCCTAACCCTAACCCTAGCCCTATCCCTAACCCTAAACCTAAGCCTAATCCTAACTCTAACACTAATCCTAACCCTAATTCTTAAACGAACCCTAACCCTAATCCTAACCTTAACCCGAACCCTAAACCTATCCCTAACCCTAACCTTACCCTTACCCTATCCTGAACCCTAAAACTAACCCTAACCCTAACTATTACCCTAACCCTAAACCTAATCCTAACCCTAACCCTTACCATTACCCTAAACCTAACCCTAACCCTAGCCCAAACCCTAACTCTTACCCTAACCCTTCCCTAACCCTAACCTTATCCCTGAACCTAAACCTAACCCTAAGCCTAACCCTTATCCTTACCCAAACCCTAACCCTAACCCAAACCCTAACCATAACCATAACCCTAAACCTAACCCTTACCCTTACCCTAACCCTAAATCTAAACCTAAACATAACACTTACCCTTACCCTAACCCTAACCCTAACCCTAAACTCAACCCTACCCTTACCCTAAACCTAACCCTAACCCTAACCCTAACCCTTATCCTTACCCTAACCCTAACCCTAAACCTAACCCTAACCCTAACCGTAACCCTTTCGCTTACCCTAACGCTAAACCTAACCCTAACCCTAACCCTAATCCTAAACCTACCATTAACCTTAACCCTAACCCTTACCCTAAACATAACCCTAACCCTAACACTTACCCTTACCCTAACCATAACCCTAACCCTAATCCTAAACCTTACCCTTATCCTAACCCTAACACTAACCCTTACCCTAACCCTTACCCTAACCCTAACCCTAACTGTAACCCTTACACTTACCCTTACCCTTACACTTACCCTAACCTTAAACCTAACCCTAACCCTAACCATAACCCTAATCCTTACCCTTACCCTAACCCTAACCCTAAACATTACCCTAACACTAACCCTAACACTTACCCTAACCCTAACCGTAACCCTTACCCTTGCCCTAACCCTCACCCTAAACTTAACCCTAACCCAAAACCTAACCCTAATCCTAACCCTAACCTTAACTCTTACCCTAAGCCTAACCCTATCCCTTACCCTTACCCTAACCCTAACCCTAACCTTTACTCCACCCCTAAACCTAATACTCACCCTAACACTTACCCTTACCCTAACCCTAACCCTAACCCTAACCCTAACCCTAAACCTTACCCTAACTCTTACCCTTACCCTAACTCTAACCCTAAACCTAACCCTGACCCTAACTTTAACCCTAACACTTACCCTTACCCTAACCCTAACAGTAACCCTTAACCTAACCCTAACACTTCCAGTAACCCTAACCCTAAGCCTAACCCTAACCCTAACCCTAACACGTAACCTTAACCTCACCCATCCCTAACCCTAACCCTAACCCTAAACCTAAACCTAATCCTAACCCTAACCCTAACCCTAAGCATTACCCTAACCCTAACCCTAAACCTAATCCTTAAACGTACCCTAAACCTAAACCTAATCTTAACCCCAACCCTAAACCTAAACCTAACCCTAACCCTGACCCTTACCCTATCCCAAACCCTAAACCTAACCCTAACCCTAACCCTAAACTTTACCCTAACCTTAACCCGAATCCTAACCCTAACCCTTACCCTTACCCTAACCATAACCCTAAACCTAAACCTAATCCTAAATCTTACCCTAACACTAAACCTTTCCCTTACCCTAACCCTAACCCTAACCCTTAAACTAAACCTAACCCTAACCTTAACCATTACCCTAACCCTAAGCCTAACCCCTAACCCTAACCCTAAACCTAACTCTAACCCTAACTCTAACCCTAACCCTTACCCAAACTCTAACCCTAACCCTTACCCTAAACCTCACCCTAACCCTAACCCTAACCTTAACCCTAACCCTAACCCTAATCCTAACCCTAAGCTTAACCCCAACCCTAACCCTAAACCTTGCCCTTACCCTAACGCTAACTCTAAACCTGACACTAATCCTAACCCTAACCCTAAGCCTAACCCTTACCCTTATCCTAACCCTAACCCTAAACCTAACCCTCACCCTAAACATAACCCTAACCCTAACCTCTAACCCTAACCCTAAACCTAACCCTAATCCTTACCCTTATCCTAAACCTTACCCTAACACTAACACTTACCCTTACACTAAACCCTACCCTAAACCTAACCCTAACCCTAATCCTAAACCTTACCATTACCCTAACCCTAACCCTAAACCTAACCCTAACCCTAACCCTTACCTTAAACCTAAGCCTAACCCTAACCCTTACCATTACCCTAACCCTAACCCTAATTCTAACCCTAAACCTATCCCTAACCCTAACCCTTATGCTGACCCTAACGCTAACTCTAACCGTAACCTTAACCCTAAACCTAACCCTAACACATACCCTTACCCTAACCCTAACACTAACCGTAACCCTAACCCTAACACTAACCCTAACCCTAACCCTTATCCTAACCCTAACCCTAAACCTAACCCTAACCCTAACCCTTACGCTTACCCTAACGCTAAACCTAACCCTAACCCTAACCCTAACCCTAACCCTTACCCTTACCCTAACCCTAACACTAACCCTTACCCTAACCCTAACCGTAACTTTAACACTTACCCTTACCCTTACACTTACACTTACCCTAACCCTAAACTTAACCCTAACCCTAACCCTAACCCTAAACCTTACCCTTACCCTAACTCTAACCCTAACACTTACCCTAACACTATCCCTAACCCTAACCCAAACACTTACCTAACCCTAACCCTAAACCTAACCCTTACCCTTAACCTAACCCTAACCCTAAACTTAACTCCAACCCTAAACCTAACCCTAATCCTAACCCTAACCCTAACCCTTACCCTAACCCTAAACTTAACCTAACCCTAACCCTAACCCTAACCCTTTCCCTAACCCTAACCCTAACCCTAACCCTAACCTCAATCTTAACCCTAACCCTAACCCTAACCCTAACCCTTACCATAACCCTAACCCTAACCCTCACCCTTAACCTAACCCTTACCCTAACCTAACCCTCACCCTTACCCTTACTCTAACCCTAACCCTAACTCTAACCCTAACCCTAACCATAACCCTTACCCTAACCCTAACCGAAACCCTATCCCTAACCATAATCCTAACCCTAAACCTAACCCTATCCCTAACCCTAATCTCAACCTTAACCCTAACCCAACCCTTACCCTTACCCTAACACTTAGCCTAACCCTAACCCTATCACTAAACCTAACCCGTACCCTAACCATAACCCTAAAACTAACCCTAAACCTAATCCTAACCCTAACCTTAACCCTAACCCTAGCCCTAACCTCACCCTTACCCTTACCCTAACCCTAACACTAACCCTAACCCTAACGCTTACACTTACAGTAACCCTAACCCTAACCCTAACACTTACAGTAACCCTAACCCAAAGCCTAACCCTAACCCTAAACCTAACACATAACCTTACCCTAACCCTAACCCTAGCCCTATCCCTAACCCTAAACCTAAGCCTAATCCTAACCCTAACACTAATCCTAACCCTAATTCTTAAACGAACCCTAACCCTAATCCTAACCTTAACCCGAACCCTAAACCTATCCCTAACCCTAACCCTTACCCTTACCCTATCCCGAACCCTAAAACTAACCCTAACCCTAACTATTACCCTAACCCTAAACCTAATCCTAACCTTAACCCTTACCATTACCCTAAACCTAACCCTAACCCTAGCCCAAACCCTAACTCTTACCCTAACCCTTCCCTAACCCTAACCTTATCCCTGAACCTAAACCTAACCCTAAGCCTAACCCTTATCCTTACCCAAACCCTAACCCTAACCCAAACCCTAACCATAACGATAACCCTAAACCTAACCCTTACCCTTACCCTAACCCTAAATCTAAACCTAAACATAACCCTTACCCTTACCCTAACCCTAACCCTAACCCTAAACTCAACCCTACCCTTACCCTAAACCTAACCCTAACCCTAACCCTAACCCTTATATTTACCCTAACCCTAACCCTAATTCTCACCCTAAACCTAACCCTAACCCTAACCGTAACCCTTACGCTTACCCTAACGCTAAACCTAACCCTAACCCTAACCCTAATCCTAAACCTAACCGTAACCTTAACCCTAACCCTTACCCTAAACATAACCCTAACCCTAACACTTACCCTTACCCTAACCATAACCCTAACCCTAACCCTAAACCTTACCCTTATCCTAACCCTAACACTAACCCTTACCCTAACCCTAACCCTAATTCTAACCCTTACACTTACCCTTACCCTTACACTTACCCTAACCTTAAACCTAACCCTAAACCTAATACTCACCCTAACACTTACCCTTACCCTAACCCTAACCCTAACCCTAACCCTAACCCTAAACCTTACCCTAACTCTTACCCTTACCCTAACTCTAACCCTAAACCTAACCCTGACCCTAACTTTAACCCTAACACTTACCCTTACCCTAACCCTAACAGTAACCCTTAACCTAACCCTAACACTTCCAGTAACCCTAACCCTAAGCCTAACCCTAACCCTAACCCTAACACGTAACCTTAACCTAACCCATCCCTAACCCTAACCCTAACCCTAAACCTAAACCTAATCCTAACCCCAACCCTAACCCTAAGCATTACCCTAACCCTAACCCTAAACCTAATCCTTAAACGTACCCTAAACCTAAACCTAATCTTAACCCCAACCCTAAACCTAAACCTAACCCTAACCCTGACCCTTACCCTATCCCAAACCCTAAACCTAACCCTAACCCTAACCCTAAACTTTACCCTAACCTTAACCCGAATCCTAACCCTAACCCTTACCCTTACCCTAAACATAACCTTAACCCTAAACCTAATCCTAAATCTTACCCTAACACTAAACCTTTCCCTTACCCTAACCCTAACCCTAACCCTTAAACTAAACCTAACCCTAACCTTAACCATTACCCTAACCCTAAGCCTAACCCCTAACCCTAACCCAAACCTAACTCTAACCCTAACCCTTACCCAAACTCTAACCCTAACCCTTACCCTAAACCTCACCCTAACCCTAACCCTAACCTTAAGCCTAACCCTAACCCTAACCCTAATCCTAACCCTAAGCTTAACCCCAACCCTAACCCTAAACCTTGCCCTTACCCTAACGCTAACTCTAAACCTAACACTAATCCTAACCCTAACCCTAAGCCTAACCCTTACCCTTATCCTAACCCTAACCCTAAACCTAACCCTCACCCTAACCATAACCCTAACCCTAACCTCTAACCCTAACCCTAAACCTAACCCTAATCCTTACCCTTATCCTAAACCTTACCCTAACACTAACACTTACCCTTACACTAAACCCTACCCTAAACCTAACCCTAACCCTAATCCTAAACCTTACCATTACCCTAACCCTAACCCTAAACCTAACCCTAACCCTAACCCTTACCTTAACCCTAAGCCTAACCCTAACCCTTACCATTACCCTAACCCTAACCCTAATTCTAACCCTAAACCTATCCCTAACCCTAACCCTTACGCTGACCCTAACGCTAACTCTAACCGTAACCTTAACCCTAAACCTAACCCTAACACATACCCTTACCCTAACCCTAACACTAACCGTAACCCTAACCCTAACACTAACCCTAACCCTAACCCTTATCCTAACCCTAACCCTAAACCTAACCCTAATCCTTACCATTACCCTAACCCTAACCCTAAACCTAACCCTAACCCTAACACTTACCTTAACCCTAAGCCTAACCCTAACCCTTACCCTTACCCTAACCCTAACCCTAACTCTAACCCTAAACCTAACCCTAACCCTAACCCTTACGCTTACCCTAACGCTAAACCTAACCCTAACCCTAACCCTAACCCTAACCCTTACCCTTACCCTAACCCTAACACTAACCCTTACCCTAACCCTAACCGTAACTTTAACACTTACTCTTACCCTTACACTTACACTTACCCTAACCCTAAACTTAACCCTAACCCTAACCCTCACCCTAACCCTTACCCTTACCCTAACTCTAACCCTAACACTTACCCTAACACTATCCCTAACCCTAACCCAAACACTTACCTAATCCTAACCCTAAACCTAACCCTTACCCTTAACCTAACCCTAACCCTAAACTTAACTCCAACCCTAAACCTAACCCTAATCCTAACCCTAACCGTAACCCTTACCCTAACCCTAAACCTAACCCTAACCCTAACCCTAACCCTAACCCTTTCCCTAACCCTAACCCTAACCCTAACCCTAACCTCAATCTTAACCCTAACCCTAACCCTAACCCTAACCCTTACCATAACCCTAACCCTAACCCTCACCCTTAACCTAACCCTTACCCTAACCTAACCCTCACCCTTACCCTTACTCTA
The DNA here is from genome assembly GCA_024803745.1 of Megascapheus bottae. NCBI lineage: Eukaryota > Metazoa > Chordata > Mammalia > Rodentia > Geomyidae > Megascapheus > Megascapheus bottae. The sequence goes on along the minus strand of JANJXV010000053.1, from coordinate 4,373,356 downwards.
ACCCTAACCCTAACTCTAACCCTAACCCTAACCATAACCCTTACCCTAACCCTAACCGAAACCCTATCCCTAACCATAATCCTAACCCTAAACCTAACCCTATCCCTAACCCTAATCTCAACCTTAACCCTAACCCAACCCTTACCCTTACCCTAACACTTAGCCTAACCCTAACCCTATCACTAAACCTAACCCGTACCCTAACCATAACCCTAAAACTAACCCTAAACCTAATCCTAACCCTAACCTTAACCCTAACCCTAGCCCTAACCTCACCCTTACCCTTACCCTAACCCTAACCGTAACCCTAACCCTAACGCTTACACTTACAGTAACCCTTACCCTAACCCTAACACTTACAGTAACCCTAACCCAAAGCCTAACCCTAACCCTAAACCTAACACATAACCTTACCCTAACCCTAACCCTAGCCCTATCCCTAACCCTAAACCTAAGCCTAATCCTAACCCTAACACTAATCCTAACCCTAATTCTTAAACGAACCCTAACCCTAATCCTAACCTTAACCCGAACCCTAAACCTATCCCTAACCCTAACCCTTACCCTTACCCTATCCCGAACCCTAAAACTAACCCTAACCCTAACTATTACCCTAACCCTAAACCTAATCCTAACCTTAACCCTTACCATTACCCTAAACCTAACCCTAACCCTAGCCCAAACCCTAACTCTTACCCTAACCCTTCCCTAACCCTAACCTTATCCCTGAACCTAAACCTAACCCTAAGCCTAACCCTTATCCTTACCCAAACCCTAACCCTAACCCAAACCCTAACCATAACCATAACCCTAAACCTAACCCTTACCCTTACCCTAACCCTAAATCTAAACCTAAACATAACCCTTACCCTTACCCTAACCCTAACCCTAACCCTAAACTCAACCCTACCCTTACCCTAAACCTAACCCTAACCCTAACCCTAACCCTTATATTTACCCTAACCCTAACCCTAACTCTCACCCTAAACCTAACCCTAACCCTAACCGTAACCCTTACGCTTACCCTAACGCTAAACCTAACCCTAACCCTAACCCTAATCCTAAACCTAACCGTAACCTTAACCCTAACCCTTACCCTAAACATAACCCTAACCCTAACACTTACCCTTACCCTAACCATAACCCTAACCCTAACCCTAAACCTTACCCTTATCCTAACCCTAACACTAACCCTTACCCTAACCCTAACCCTAATTCTAACCCTTACACTTACCCTTACCCTTACACTTACCCTAACCTTAAACCTAACCCTAACCCTAACCATAACCCTAACCCTTACCCTTACCCTAACCCTAACCCTAAACATTACCCTAACCCTAACCCTAACACTTACCCTAACCCTAACCGTAACCCTTACCCTTGCCCTAACCCTCACCCTAAACTTAACCCTAACCCAAAACCTAACCCTAATCCTAACCCTAACCTTAACTCTTACCCTAACCCTAACCCTAACCCTTACCCTTACCCTAGCCCTAACCCTAACCTTTACTCCACCCCTAAACCTAATACTCACCCTAACACTTACCCTTACCCTAACCCTAACCCTAACCCTAACTTAACCCTAAACCTAACCCTAACCCTTACCCTTACCCTAAATCTAACCCTAAACCTAACCCTGACCCTAAATTTAACCCTAACACTTACCCTTACCCTAACCCTAACAGTAACCCTTAACCTAACCCTAACACTTCCAGTAACCCTAACCCTAAGCCTAACCCTAACCCTAACCCTAACACGTAACCTTAACCTAACCCATCCCTAACCCTAACCCTAACCCTAAACCTAAACCTAATCCTAACCCCAACCCTAACCCTAAGCATTACCCTAACCCTAACCCTAAACCTAATCCTTAAACGTACCCTAAACCTAAAACTAATCTTAACCCCAACCCTAAACCTAAACCTAACCCTAACCCTGACACTTACCCTATCCCAAACCCTAAACCTAACCCTAACCCTAACCCTAAACTTTACCCTAACCTTAACCCGAATCCTAACCCTAACCCTTACCCTTACCCTAAACATAAACTTAACCCTAAACCTAATCCTAAATCTTACCCTAACACTAAACCTTTCCCTTACCCTAACCCTAACCCTAACCCTTAAACTAAACCTAACCCTAACCTTAACCATTACCCTAACCCTAAGCCTAACCCCTAACCCTAACCCAAACCTAACTCTAACCCTAACCCTTACCCAAACTCTAACCCTAACCCTTACCCTAAACCTCACCCTAACCCTAACCCTAACCTTAACCCTAACCCTAACCCTAACCCTAATCCTAACCCTAAGCTTAACCCCAACCCTAACCCTAAACCTTGCCCTTACCCTAACGCTAACTCTAAACCTAACACTAATCCTAACCCTAACCCTAAGCCTAACCCTTACCCTTATCCTAACCCTAACCCTAAACCTAACCCTCACCCTAACCATAACCCTAACCCTAACCTCTAACCCTAACCCTAAACCTAACCCTAATCCTTACCCTTATCCTAAACCTTACCCTAACACTAACACTTACCCTTACACTAAACCCTACCCTAAACCTAACCCTAACCCTAATCCTAAACCTTACCATTACCCTAACCCTAACCCTAAACCTAACCCTAACCCTAACCCTTACCTTAACCCTAAGCCTAACCCTAACCCTTACCCTTACCCTAACCCTAACCCTAATTCTAACCCTAAACCTATCCCTAACCCTAACCCTTACGCTGACCCTAACGCTAACTCTAACCGTAACCTTAACCCTAAACCTAACCCTAACACATACCCTTACCCTAACCCTAACCCTAACTGTAACCCTAACCCTAACACTAACCCTAACCCTAACCCTTACCCTAACCCTAACCCTAAACCTAACCCTAATCCTTACCATTACCCTAACCCTAACCCTAAACCTAACCCTAACCCTAACACTTACCTTAACCCTAAGCCTAACCCTAACCCTTACCCTTACCCTAACCCTAACCCTAACTCTAACCCTAAACCTAACCCTAACCCTAACCCTTACGCTTACCCTAACGCTAAACCTAACCCTAACCCTAACCCTAACCCTAACTTTAACACTTACCCTTACCCTTACACTTACACTTACCCTAACCCTAAACTTAACCCTAACCCTAACCCTAACCCTAACCCTTACCCTTACCCTAACTCTAACCCTAACACTTACCCTAACACTATCCCTAACCCTAACCCTAACACTTACCTAACCCTAACCCTAAACCTAACCCTTACCCTTAACCTAACCCTAACCCTAAACTTAACTCCAACCCTAAACCTAACCCTAATCCTAACCCTAACCCTAACCCTTACCCTAACCCTAAACCTACCCCTAACCCTAACCCTAACCCTAACCCTAACCCTTTCCCTAACCCTAACCCTAACCCTAACCCTAACCTCAAACTTAACCCTAACCCTAACCCTAACCCTAACCCTTACCATAACCCTAACCCTAACCCTCACCCTTAACCTCACCCTTACCCTAACCTAACCCTCACCCTTACCCTTACTCTAACCCTAACCCTAACTCTAACCCTAAACCTAACCATAACCCTTACCCTAACCCTAACCGAAACCCTAACCCTAACCATAATCCAAACCCTAAACCTAACCCTATCCCTAACCCTAATCTCAACCTTAACCCTAACCCAACCCTTACCCTTACCCTAATACTTAGCCTAACCCTAACCCTATCACCAAACCTAACCCTTACCCTAACCATAACCCTAAAACTAACCCTAAACCTAATCCTAAACCTAACCTTAACCCTAACCCTAGCCCTAACCTCAACCTTACCCTTACCCTAACCCTAACACTAACCCCGACCCTAAATTTAACCCTAACCCTTACCCTTACCCTAACCCTAATCGTAACCCTAACGCTTACACTTACAGTAACCCTAACCCTAACCCTAACACTTACAGTAACCCTAACCCAAAGCCTAACCCTAACCCTAAACCTAACACATAACCTTACCCTAACCCTAACCCTAGCCCTATCCCTAACCCTAAACCTAAGCCTAATCCTAACCCTAACACTAATCCTAACCCTAATTCTTAAACGAACCCTAACCCTAATCCTAACCTTAACCCGAACCCTAAACCTATCCTTAACCCTAACCCTTACCCTTACCCTATCCCGAACCCTAAAACTAACCCTAACCCTAACTATTACCCTAACCCTAAACCTAATCCTAACCCTAACCGTTACCATTACCCTAAACCTAACCCTAACCCTAGCCCAAACCCTAACTCTTACCCTAACCCTTCCCTAACCCTAACCTTATCCCTGAACTTAAACCTAACCCTAAGCCTAACCCTTATCCTTACCCAAACCCTAACCCTAACCCAAACCCTAACCATAACCATAACCCTAAACCTAACCCTTACCCTTACCCTAACCCTAAATCTAAACCTAAACATAACCCTTACCCTTACCCTAACCCTAACCCTAACCCTAAACTCAACCCTACCCTTACCCTAAACCTAACCCTAACCCTAACCCTAACCCTTATCCTTACCCTAACCCTAACCCTAACTCTCACCCTAAACCTAACCCTAACCCTAACCGTAACCCTTACGCTTACCCTAACGCTAAACCTAACCCTAACCCTAATCCTAATCCTAAACCTAACCCTAACCTTAACCCTAACCCTTACCCTAAACATAACCCTAACCCTAACACTTACCCTTACCCTAACCATAACCCTAACCCTAACCCTAAACCTTACACTTATCCTAACCCTAACACTAACCCTTACCCTAAACCTAACCCTAACTCTAACCCTTCCACTTACCCTTACCCTTACACTTACCCTAACCTTAAACCTAACCCTAACCCTAACCATAACCCTAATCCTTACCCTTATCCTAACCCTAACCCTAAACATTACCCTAACCCTAACCCTAACACTTACCCTAACCCTAACCGTAACCCTTACCCTTGCCCTAACCCTCACCCTAAACTTAACCCTAACCCAAAACCTAACCCTAATCCTAACCCTAACCTTAACTCTTACCCTAACCCTAACCCTAACCCTTACCCTTACCCTAACCCTAACCCTAACCCTAACCCTAACACTTACCCTAACCAAAACCCTTATCCTAAACCCAACCCTAACCCTTACCCTAACCCTAACACTTACCCTTACACTTACCCTAACCATAACCCTAACCCTAACCCTAAACCTTACCCTTACCCTAACCCTGACACTAACCCTTACCCTAACCCTACCCCTATCCCTAACCCTAACCCTAACTCTAACGCTAACCCTAACACTAACCCTAACCCTTTCCCTAACCCTAACCCTAACTCTTACTCTAACCCTAACACTAACTTCAATCTTAACACTAAACGGAACCCTAACTCTCACCCTTACCATAACCCTAACCTTAACCCTCACCCTTACCCTAAATCTTACGATAAACCTAACCCTAAAGCTTAACCTAACCCTAACCCTAACCCTAACCTCAACCTTAACCCAAAGCCTAAACCTAACCCTAACCCTTACCCTTAACTTTATCCTAACCCTAACCCTAACCCTAACCCTAACACTTACCCTAACCCTAACACTAACTCTAAATTTAACCCCAACCGTAAACCTAATCCTAACCTTAACTCTTACCCTAACCCTAACCCTAACCCTAACACTTACCCTTTCCCTAACCATAACCCTTATCCTAAACCTAGCCCTAACCCTAACCCTTACCCTAACCCTAACACTTACCCTTACACTTACCCTAACCCTAACCCTAACCCTAACCCTAAACCTTACCCTTACCCTAACCCTGACACTAACCCTTACCCTAACCCTAACCCTATCCCTAACCCTAACCCTAACCCTAACTCTAACCCTTACCCTTACCCTTACCCTTAAACTTACCCTAAACCTAAACCTAACCCTTACCGTAACCCTAAACCTAACACTAACCCTAACCCTAACCCCTAAACCTAACCCTTACCCTAATCCTAACCCTAACCCTAACCCTTACCCTAACCCTAACACTAACCCTTACCCTAACCCTAACCCTAACCCTAACCTCAAACTTAACCCTAACCCTAACCCTAACCCTTACCCTTACTCTAACACTAAGCCTAACCCTAACTCTAGCCCTAACCCTAACCCTTACCCTAACCTTAACCCTAATCCAAACCCTAAACCTATCCCTATCCCTAAACCTAACCTCAACGTTAACCCTAACCCTAACCCTAAACCTTTCCCTTACCCTAACACTAAGCCTAACCCTAACCCTAATCCTAACCCTAATCCTTACCCTAACCATAACCCTAAAACTAACCCTAAACGTAACCCTTACCCTAACCTTAACCCTAACCCTAACCCTAACCCTTTCCCATACCCTAACACTAAGCCTAACCCTAACCCTAATCCTAACCCTAATCCTTACCCTAACCATAACCCTAAAACTAACCTTAAACCTAACCCTTACCCTAACCTTAACCCTAACCCTAACCCTAACCTGACCCTTACCCTTACCCTAACCCTAAACCTAACCTTAACCCCAACACTAAACCTAATCCTAACCCGAACCCTAACCCTTACCCTAACCCTTACCCTAACCCTAACCCTTACCCTAACCCTAACCCTAATCTTCACCCTAACCCTTACCCTTACCCTCAACCTAACCTTAACCCTAACCCTAAACCTAAAACTAACCCTAACCCTAATCCTAACCCTAACCCTAACCCTAACCCGAATTCTTAAACGTACCCTAAACCTAAACCTAACCTTAACCCCAACCCTAAGCCTAACCCTAACCCTAACCCTTACCCTTACCCTATCCCTAACCCTAAACCTAACCCTAACCCTAACCGTTACCCTAACCCTAAAACTAATCCTAACCCTAACCCTTACCCTAAACCTAACCCTAACCCTAAACCAAACCCTAATTCTTACCCTAACCCTAACCCTTACCCTTACCCTAACACTAACCCTAAACTTTAAACTAAACCTAACCCTAACCCTAACCCTTACCCTAACCATAACACTAAGCCTAAACCCTAACCCTAACCCTAAACCTAACTCAAACCCTAACCCTAACCCTACCCCTAAACCTTACCCTAACTCTAAATCTAACCCTTTTCCTAACCCTAACCCTAACCCTAAACCTAACCTTAACCCTAACCCTAACCCTAATCCTAACCCTAACCTTAACCCTAACTCTAAACCTAACTCTTGCCCTTACCCTAACCCTTACAATTACCCTAACCCTAAACCTAACCTTAACCCCAACCCTAAACTTAATCCAACCCTAACACTTACCCTTACCCTACCCCTAACAATAACCCTAACCCTAACTCGTACCCTAACCCTAACCCTAAACCTAAGCCTAACCCTAAACCTTATCCTTACCTAAACCCTAACCCTAACCCAATCCAAAACCCTAACCAGAACCCTAAACCTAACCCTTACCCTTACCATAACCTTAACCCTAAACCTAACCATAACCCTTACCCTAAACCTAACCCTAACCCTAACCCTTATCCTTACCCTAACCCTAACCCTACCTCTCACCCTAATCCTAAACCTAACCCTAACCCTAACCCTTATGCTTACCCTGACGCTAAACCTAACACTAACCCTAACCCTAACCCTAACCCTAAACCTAACCCTAACCCTAACCTTAACCCTAAACCTTACCCTAAACCTAACCCTAACCCTAACACTTACCCTTACCCTTACCCTAACCATAACACTAACCCTAACCCTAAACCTTACCCTTACCCTAACCCTAACACTAGACCTTACCCTAACCTAACCCTAACTCTAACCCTTACCCTTACCCTAACCCTTACACTTACCCTAGCCTTAAACCTAACCCTAACCCTAACCATAACTCTAACCCTTACCCTTACCCTAACCATAACCCTAAACCTTACCCTAACCCTAACACTAAACCTAACCGTACACTTACCCTTACCCTAACCCTAACCCTAACCCTAACCTTACCTTTACCCTAACCCTAAACTTAACCCTTACCCTCACCCTAACCCTAACCCTAACCTTAACCCCAACCCTAAACCTAATACTAACCCTAACACTTACCCTTACCCTAACCCTAACTCTAAACCTAACCCTAACCCTAAACCTAACCCTTAAACTTAACCTAACCCTAAACCTAACCCTAACCCTAACCCTTACCCTTACCCTAACCCTAACCCTACACCTAACCCTGACCCTAACTTTAACCCTAACACTTACCCTTACCCTAACCCTAACAGGAACCCTTAACCTAAACCTAACACTTCCAGTAACCCTAACCCTAAGCCTAACCCTAACCCTAACACATAACCTTAACCTAACCCAACCCTAAACTTAATCCTAACCCTAAACCTAAATCTAATCCTAACCCTAACCCTAACCCTCAGCATAACCCTAACCCTAACCCTAACCCTAATCCTTGAACGTACCCTAACCCTAAACCTAACCTTAACCCCAACCCTAAACCTAACCTAACTCTAACCCTAAAATTTACGCTAAACCTAAACCTAATCCTAACCCTAACCCTTACCCTTACCCTAACCATAACCCTAACCATAAACCTAACCCTAAATCTTACCGTAACCCTAAACCTAACCCTAACCCTAACCCTAACCTTAACCCTAACCCTAACCCTAATCCTAACACTAAGCTTAACCCCAACCCTAACCCTAAACCTTGCCCTTACCCTAAAGCTAACTCTAAACCTGACACTAACCCTAACCCTAACCCTAAGCCTAACCCTTACCCTTATCCTAACCCTAACCCTAAACCAAACCCTCACCCTAACCATAACCCTAACCCTAACCTCTAACCCTAACCCTAAACCTATCCCTAATCCTTACCCTTATCCTAAACCTTACCATAACACTAATAATTACCCTTACACTAAACCCTACCCTAACCGTAACCCTAACCCTTACCCTTACCCTAACCCTAAACCTAAACCTAACCCTGACTCTTACCCTTACCCTATCCCTAACCCTAACCCTAAACCTAACCCTAACCCTAACCCTAAACCTTAGCCGTACCTTAACCCTAACCCTAACCCTAACCCTTACGTTTACCCTAACGCTAACTCTAACCGTAACCCTAACCCTAACACTAACCCTAACACATACCCTTACGCTAACTCTAACCATAACCGTAACCCTAACCCTAAAACTAAACCTAACCCTAACCCTTACCCTAACCCCAACACTAAACCTAACCCTAACCCTTACCCTTACACTAACCCTAACCTTAAACCTAACCCTAACCCTAACCCTTACCTTAACCCTAATCCTAACCCTAAACCTTACACTTACCCTAACCCTAACCCTAACTCTAACCCTAAACCTAACCCTAACCCTAACCCTTACGCTTACCCTAACGCTAAACCTAACCCTAAACCTAAACCTAAACCTTACCCTTACTCTAACCCTAACACTAACCCTTACCCTAAACCTAACCCTAACTCTAACCCTTACTCTTATCCTTACACTTACCCTAACCCTAAACCTAACCCTAACCCTTACCCTTACCCTAACTCTAACCCTAACCCTTACCCTAACACTAACCCTAACCCTAATCCTAACACTTACCTAACCCTAACCCTAAACCTAACACTTACCCTTACCCTAACCCTAACCCTAAACTTAACTTCTACCCTAAACCTAACCCTAATCCTAACCCTAACCCTAACCCTTACCCTAACCCTAAACCTAACCCTTACTTACCCTAACCCTAACCCTAACTCTAACCCTAAGCCTAACCCTAACCCTAACCTTTTCCCGAACCCTAACCCTAAACCTTACTCTAACCCTAACCCTAACCTCAATCTTAACCCTAACCCTAACCGTAACCCTTACCCTTACCATATCCCTAACCCTAACCCTCACCCTTAACCTAACCCTTACCCTAACCCTAACCCTAACCCTTACCCTTACTCTAACCCTAACCCTAACTCTAACCCTGACCCTAACCATAACCCTTACCCTAACCCTAACCCTAACCCTAAACCTAACCCTAACCCTAAACCTAACCCTTAAACTTACCCTAACCCTAAACCTAATCCTAACCCTAACCCTTTCCCTTAACCTAACCCTAACCCTAAACCTAACCCTGACCCTAACTTTAACCCTAACACTTACCCTTACCCTAACCCTAACAGTAACCCTTAACCTAACCCTAACACTTCCAGTAACACTAACCCTAACCGTAACCCTAACCCTAACCCTAACACATAACCTTAACCTAACCCAACCCTAACCCTAACCCTAACCCTAATACTTGAACGTACCCTAACCCTAAACCTAACCTTAACCCCAACCCTAAACCTAACCCTAACACTAACCCTTACCCTTACCCTATTCCGAACCCTAAACCTAACCCTAACCCTAACCCGAAACTTTACACTAACCCTAACCCTAATACTAACCCTAACCCTTACCCTTACCCTAAACATAACACTAACCCTAAACCCAACCCTAAATCTTACCCTAACCCTAAACCTTAAACTAAACCTAACCCTAACCCTAACCCTTACCCTAACCCTAACCCTAAGCCTAACCCCTAACCCTAACCCTAAACCTAACTCTAACCCTAACCCTAACCCTAACCCTAACCTTTACCCAAACTCTAACCCTAACCCTTACCCTAAACCTAACCCTAACCCTAACCCTAACCTTAACCCTAACCCTAACCCTAATCCTAACCCTAAGCCTAACCCCAACCGTAACCCTAAACCTTGCCCTTACCCTAAAGCTAACTCTAAATCTAACACTAACCCTAAACCTAACCCTAAGCCTAACCCTTACCCTTATCCTAACCCTAACCCTAAACCTAACCCTCACCCTAACCATAACCCTAACCCTAACCTCTAAACCTAACCCTAAACGTATCCCTAATCCTTAACCTTATCCTAAACCTTACCCTAACACTAACACTTACCCTTACACTAAACCATACACTAACCCTAAACCTAACCCTAACCCTTACCCTTACCGTAACCCTAAACCTAACCCTAACCCTAACCCTTACCCTTACACTATCCCTAACCCTAACCCTAAACCTAACCCTAACCCTAAACCTAAACCTTACCCTTACCTTAACCCTAACCCTAACCCTTACGCTTACCCTAACGCTAACTCTAACCGTAACCCTAACCCTAACCCTAACCCTAACACATACCCTTACGCTAACTCTAACCCTAACCGTAACCCTAACCCTAACACTAAACGTAACCCTAACCCTTACCCTAACCCTAACCCTAAAACTAACCATAACCCTTACCCTTACCCTAACCCTAACCCTAAACCTAACCCTAACAATAACCATTACTTTAACCCTAACCCTAACCCTAACCCTTACCCTTACCCTAACCCTAACCCTAACTCTAACCCTAAACCTAACCCTAACCCTAAACCTTACGCTTACCATAACGCTAAACCTAACGCTAACCCTAAGCCGAACCCTAAACCTTACCCTTACTCTAACCCAAACACTAACCCTTACCCTAACCCTAACCCTAACTCTAACCCTTACCCTTACCCTTACCCTTACACTTACCCTAACCCTAAACCTAACCCTAACCCTAACCCTAACCCTTACCCTTAGCCTAACTCTAACCCTAACCCTTACCCTAACACTAACCCTAACCCTAACCCTAACCCTAACCTCAATCTTAACCCTAACCCTAACCCTTACCCTTACCCTAACCCTAACCCTAAACTTAACTCCAACCCTAAACCTAACCCTAACCCTAACCCTAACCCTTACCCTAACCCTAAACCTAACTCTTACACTTACCCTAACCCTAACCCTAACTCTAACCCTAAGCCTAACCCTAACCCTAACTCTTTCCCTAACCCTAACCCTAACCCTTACTCTAACCCTAACCCTAACCTCAATCTTAACCCTAACCCTAACCCTTACCCTTACCATAACCCTAACCCTTACCCTAACGCTAAACCTAACCCTAACCCTAACCCTAACCCTAAACCGTACCCTTACTCTAACCGTAACACTAACCCTTACCCTAACCCTAACCCTAACTCTAACCCTTACCCTTACCCTTACCCTTACACTTACCCTAACCCTAAACCTAACCCTAACCCTAACCCTAACCCTATCCCTTATCCTTACCCTAACTCTAACCCTAACCCTTACCCTAACACTAACCCTAACCCTAACCCTAACACTTACCTAACCCTAACCCTAAACCTAACCCTATCCCTAACCCTAATCTCAACTTTAACCCTAACCCTAACCCTAACCTTAACCCTTACCCTTACCCTAACACTAAGACTAACCCTAACCCTATCACAAACACTAACCCTTACCCTAACCATAACCCTAAAACTAACCCAAAACCTAACCCTAACCCTAACCTTAACCCTAACCCTAGCCCTAACCTCACCCTTATCCTTACCCTAACCCTAACCCCGACCCTAAATTTAACCCTAACCCTTACCCTTACCCTAACCCTAACCGTAATCCTAACCCTAACTCTAACAATTACAGTAACCCTAACCCTAACCCTAACACTTACAGTAACTCTAACCCAAAGCCTAACCCTAACCCTAAACCTAACACATAACCTTACCCTAACCCTAACCCTAACCCTATCCCTAACCCTAAACCTAAGCGTAATCCTAACCCTAACCCTAACCCTAACCCTAATTCTTAAACGTACCCTAACCCTAAACCTAACCTTAACCCCAACCCTAAACCTATCCCTAACCCTAACCCTTACCCTTACCCTATCCCGAACCCTGAAACTAACACTAACCCTAGCCATTACCCTAAACCTAAGCCTATTCCTAACCCTAACACTTACCCTTACACTAAACCTAAACCTAACCCTAGCCCAAAACCTAACTCTTACCCTAACCCTCACCCTAACCCTAACCTTTACCCTAACCCTAAACTTAACCCTAACCCTAACCCTTATCCTTACCCAAACCTAACCCTAACCCAATCCCTAACCGAAACCATAACCCTAAACCTAACACTTACCCTTACCCTAACCCTAACCCTAAACCTAACCATAACCCTAACACTAACCCTAACACTTATCCTTACCCTAACCCTAACCCTAACCATAACACTTACGCTTACCCTAACCCTAACCCTTATCCTAACCCTAAAGCTATCCGTAACCCTAACCCTAACCCTTACCCTAACCCTAACACAAACCGTAACCTCAACCTTAACCCTAAGCCTAACTGTAACCCTAACCCTTACCCTTAACCTTACCCTAACCCTAACCCTAACCCCAACACTTACCCTAACCCTAACCCTAACCCTTATCCTAACCCTAAACTTAACCCTAACACTAACCGTAACCCTTAACCTAACCCTAACATTAACCCTAACCCCTAACCCTAACCCTTACCCTTACCCTTATGCTACCCCTAACCCTAACCATTACCCTTACCCTAACCCTAACCCTAACCCTTATCCTAATCCTAACCCTAACCCTTACCTCAAACTTAACCCTAAACCTAACTCTAAAACTAACCCTTACCCTTACTCTAACACTAAGCCTAACCCTAACCCTAACCATAACCATAACACTTAGCCTAACCCTAACCCTAATCCTAACCCTATACTTAACCCTAACCCTAACCCTAACCTCAACCTTAACCCTAACCCTAACCCTAACCGTATCCCTTAACCTTACCCTAACACTAAGCCTAACCTTAACCCTAACCCTAACCCTAAACCTTACCCTAACCATAACCATAATCCTAACCCTGAACCTAACCTAACCCTAACCCTAACCCTAACCCTAACTCTAACCATAACACATAACCTTACCCTAACCCTAACCTTAACCCCAACCTTAAACCTAACCCTAACCCTAACCCTTACCCTAACCCTAAACCTAACCCTAACCCTATCCCTTACCCTTACACTATCCCTAACCCTAACCCTAAACCTAACCCTAACTCTAACCCTAAACCTTATCCTTACCTTAACCCTAACCCTAACCCTAACCCTTACACTTACCATAACGCTAACTCTAACCGTAACCCCAACCGTAACCCTAACCCTAACACATACCCTTACGCTAACTCTAACCCCAACCGTAACCCTAACCGTAACACTAAACGTAACCCTAACCCTTACCCTAACCCTAACCCTAAAACTAACCATACCCCTTACCCTTACCCTAACCCTAACCCTAAACCTAACCCTAACAATAACCATTACCTTAACCCTAACCCTAACCCTAACCCTTACCCTTACCCTAACCCTAACCCTAACTCTAACCCTAAACCTAACCCTAACCCTAACCCTTACGGTTACCCTAACGCTAAACCTAACGCTAACCCTAAGCCGAACCCTAAACCTTACCCATACTCTAACCGAAACACTAACCCTTACCCTAACCCTAACCCTAACTCTAACCCTTACCCTTACCCTTACCCTTACACTTACCCTAACCCTAAACCTAACCCTAACCCTAAACCTAACCCTAACCCTTACCCTTACCCTAACTCTAACCCTAACCCTTACCCTAACACTAAGCCTAACCCTAACCCTAACACTTACCTAACCCTAACCTTAAACCTAACCCTTACCCTTACCCTAACCCTAACCCTAAACTTAACTCCAACCCTAAACCTAACCCTAACCCTAACCCTAACCCTTACCCTAACCCTAAACCTAACTCTTACACTTACCCTAACCCTAACCCTAACTCTAACCCTAAGCCTAACCCTAACCCTAACTCTTTCCCTAACCCTAACCCTAACCCTTACTCTAACCCTAACCCTAACCTCAATCTTAACCCTAACCCTAACCCTTACCCTTACCATAACCCTAACCCTTACCCTAACGCTATACCTAACCCTAACCCTAACCCTAACCCTAAACCTTACCCTTACTCTAACCCTAACACTAACCCTTACCCTAACCCTAACCCTAACTCTAACCCTTACCCTTACCCTTACCCTTACACTTACCCTAACCCTAACCCTAACCCTAACCCTAACCCTAACCCTAATCCTATCCCTTATCCTTACCCTAACTCTAACCCTAACCCTTACCCTAACACTAACCCTAACCCTAATCCTAACACTTACCTAACCCTAACCCTAAACCTAACCCTATCCCTAACCCTAATCTCAACTTTAATCCTAACCCTAACCCTAACCCTAACCCTTACCCTTACCCTAACACTAAGCCTAACCCTAACCCTATCACAAACCCTAACCCTTAACCCTAACCATAACCCTAAAACTAACCCAAAACCTAACCCTAACCCTAACCCTAACCTTAACCCTAACCCTAGCCCTAACCTCACCCTTATCCTTACCCTAACCCTAACCCCGACCCTAAATTTAACCCTAACTCTTACCCTTACCCTAACCCTAACCGTAATCCTAACCCTAACCCTAACAATTACAGTAACCCTAACCCTAACCCTAACACTTACAGTAACTCTAACCCAAAGCCTAACCCTAACCCTAAACCTAACACATAACCTTACCCTAACCCTAACCCTAACCCTATCCCTAACCCTAAACCTAAGCGTAATCCTAACCCTAACCCTAACCCTAACCCTAATTCTTAAATGTACCCTAACCCTAAACCTAACCTTAACCCCAACCCTAAACCTATCCCTAACCCTAACCCTTACCCTTACCCTATCCCGAACCCTGAAACTAACACTAACCCTAACCATTACCCTATACCTAAGCCTATTCCTAACCCTAACACTTACCCTTACACTAAACCTAAACCCAACCTTAGCCCAAAACCTAACTCTTACCCTAACCCTCACCCTAACCCTAACCTTAACCCTAACCCTAAACCTAAACCTAACCCTAACCCTTATCCTTACCCAAACCTAACCCTAACCCAATCCCTAACCGAAACCATAACCCTAAACCTAACACTTACCCTTACCCTAACCCTAACCCTAAACCTAACCATAACCCTAACACTACGCCTAACACTTATCCTTACCCTAACCCTAACTCTAAACCTAACCCTAACCCTAACCATAACACTTACGCTTACCCTAACCCTAACCCTTATCCTAACCCTAAAGCTATCCGTAACCCTAACCCTAACCCTTACCCTAACCCTAACACAAACTGTAACCTCAACCTTAACCCTAAGCCTAACTGTAACCCTAACCCTTACCCTTAACCTTACCCTAACCCTAACCCTAACCCCAACACTTACCCTAACCCTAACCCTAACCCTTATCCTAACCCTAAACTTAACCCTAACATTAAACGTAACCCTTAACCAAACCCTAACATTAACCCTAACCCCTAAACCTAACCCTTACCCTTACCCTTACGCTAACCCTAACCCTAACCCTTACCCTTACCCTAACCCCAACCCTAACCCTTATCCTAACCCTAACCCTAACCCTTACCTCAAACTTAACCCTAACCCTAACTCTAAAACTAACCCTTACCCTTACTCTAACACTAAGCCTAACCCTAACCCTAACCATAACCATAACACTTAGCCTAACCCTAACCCTAATCCTAACCCTATACTTAACCCTAACCCTAACCCTAACCTCAACCTTAACCCTAACCCTAACCCTAACTGTATCCCTTAACCTTACCCTAACACTAAGCCTAACCTTAACCCTAACCCTAACCCTAAACCTTACCCTAACCATAACCATAATCCTAACCCTGAACCTAACCTAACCCTAACCCTAACCCTAACTCTAACCATATCACATAACCTTACCCTAACCCTAACCTTAACCCCAACCTTAAACCTAATCCTAACCCTAACCCTTACCCTAACCCTAACCCTAACCCTAACAATAACACTTACCCTTACCCTAACCCTAACCCGTATCCTAACCCTAACCTTAACCCTAAACCTAACCCTAACCCTTAACCTAATCCTAACATTAACCCTAACCAAAACCCTAACCCTTACCCTTACACTTCCACAAACCCTAAACCTAACCCTTACCCTTACCCTAACCCTAACACTGACCCTAAACCTTACCCTAACTCTAACCCTAACCCTGACCCTAACCAAAACCCTAACTCTAACACTTACCCTTACCCTAACCCTAACCCTAAACCCTTACCGAAACCTAACCCTAATCCTAACCCTAACCTCAACCTTAACCCTAACACTAACCCTAACCCTAACCCTTACCCTTACTCTAACACTAAGCCTAACCCTAATCCTAAATCTAACCCTAACCCTTAGCCTAACCCTAACCCTAATCCTAACCCTAAACCTAACCATAACCCTAAGCCTAACCTCAACCATAACCCTTACCCTAACCCTAACCCTAACCCTAACCCTTACCCTTACCCTAACCCTAACCCTTACCGAACCCTAACCCTAATCCTAACCCTAACCTCAACCTTAACCATAACACTAACCCTAACCCTAACCCTTACCCTTATTCTAACACTAAGCCTAACCCTAATCCTAAACCTAACCCTAACCCTTAGCCTAACCCTAACCCTAATCCTAACCCTAAACCTAACCCTAACCCTAAGCCTAACCTCAACCTTAACCCTAACACTAACCCTAACCCTAACCCTTACCCTTACCCTAACACTAAGCCTAACCCTAACCTAACCCTAACCCTAACCCTTTCCCTAACCATAACCCTAACACTAAGCCTAACCCTAAACCTAACCTTAAACCTTACCCTAACCATAACCATAATCCTTACCCTGAACCTAACCCTAACTCTAACCCTAACCCTAACTCTAACCATAACACATAACCTTAACCTAACCCTAACCTTAACCCTAACAGTAACCCTAAAACTAACTCTAATCCTAACCCTAACCCTAACCCTAAGCATAACCCTAACCCTAACTCTAACCCTAATGCTTAAACATACCCTAACCCTAAACATAATCCTATCCCTAAACCTAACCCTAACCCTAACCCTAACCCTAACTCTAACCATAACACATAACCTTACTCTAACCCTAACCCTAACCCTAACCGTAACCCTAAAACTAACTCTAATCCTAACCCTAACCCTAACCCTAAGCATAACCCTAACCCTAACCCTAACCCTAATCCTTAAACGTACCCTAACCCTAAACATAACCTTAACCCCAACCTTAAACGTAACCCTAACCCTAACCCTAATCCTAATGCTAACCCTTACCCTTACCCTAACCCTAACCCTAATCTTAACCAAAACCCTAACTCTAACCCTTACCCTTACCCTAACCCTAACCCTAACCCTAACCCTTACCGAACCCTAACCCTAACCCTTACCCTAACCCTAACCTAAGCCTAACCCCTAAATCTAAACTTAAAACTAACTCTAACCCTAACCCTAACACCAAACCTAACCCTAACCCTAACCCTAACCCTAACCCTAACCCTAACCTTAACCCTAAACCTAACCCTAACCCTTGCCCTTATCCTAACCCTAACCCCAAGCCTAACCCTCACCCTAACCCTAACCCTAACCTCTTACCCTAACCCTAAACCTAACCCTAATCCTTACCCTTATCCTAAACCTAACCCTAACACTAACACTTACCCATACCCTAACCACTACCCCAACCCTAACCCTAACCCTAACCCTTACCCTAATCCTAATCCTAACCCTAACCCTTACCCTAATCCTAATCCTAACCCTAACCCTTACACTTACCCAAACACTAACCCTAACCCTAACCCTTACCCTAACCCTAACCCTAACCCTTACCCTAACCCTAACCCTAATCCTAACCTCAACCTTAACCCTAATCCTAACCCTAACCCTAACCCTTACACTTCCCCTAAATCTAAGCCTACCCCTGACCCTAACCCCAACCCTAACCCGTACCCTAACCCTAACCCTAATCCTACCCCTTACCCTAAACCTAACCCTAAACCTAACCCTAACCCTTACCCTTACCCTTACCCTCACCCTAACCATAACCCTAACCCTAACGCTAACCCTAACCTGAACTCTAAACCTTATCCTTACCCTAACCCTAACCCTAACCCTAACCCTAACCCTTACCCTAATCCTAACCCTAACCCTAATACTTACCCTAACCCTAAATTTAACCCTAAACCTTACCCTTTCCCTAACCCTAAACCTAACTCTTACCCTTACCCTAACGCTAACCCTAAACCTAACCCTAACCCTAAACCTTACCCTTACCCTATCACTAAGCCTAACCCTAACCCTAAACCTAACCCTAACCCTTACCCTAACCATAACCCTAAAACTAACCCTAAACCTAACCCTAACCCTATCCTTAACCCTAACCCTAACCCTAACCTAACCCTTACCCTTACCCTAACCCTAACCCTAACCTTAACCCCAACACTAAACCTAACCCTAACCCGAACCCTAAGCCTTACCCTAACCCTAACCCTAACCCTAACCCTTACCCTAACCCTGACCCTAATCTTAACCCTAACCTTAACTCTAACATTTATCCTTAACCTAACCCTAACCCTAAACCTAACCCTAACCCTAAACCTAACCCTTACCCTTACCCTAACCCTAGCCCTAACCCTAACCCTGACCCTAACTTTAACCCTAACCCTTACCCTTACCCTAAAACTAACCGTAACCCTAACCCTAACCCTAACACTTACAGTAACCCTAACCCTATCATTAACACTTACAGTAACTCTAACCCTAAGCCTAACCCTAACCCTAACCCTAACACATAACCTTACCCTAACCCTAACCCTAACCCTATCCCTAACCGTTAACCTATCCCTAATCCTAACCCTAACCCTAACCCTAAGCATAACGCTAACCCTAACCCTAACCCTTACCCTAAACCTAACCCTAAGCCTAACCCCTAACCCTAACCCTAACCCTTAACCTTACCCTAACCCTAACCTCAAACTTAACCCTAACCCTAACACTAACCCTTACCCTTACTCTAACACTAAGCCTAACCCTAAACCTAAACCTAACCCTAACCCTAATCCTAACCCTAAACCTAACCCTATCCCTAACCCTAAACTCAACCTTAAACCTAACCCTAACCCTAACCCTAACCCTTACCCTTACCCTAACACTATGCCTAACCCTAATCCCAAACCTAACTATAACCCTTACCCTAACCATAACCCTAAAACTAACCATAAACATAACCCTAACCCTAACCTTAACCCTAAACCTAACCCAACCCTTACCATTACCCTAACCCTAACCCTAACCCTAACCTTAACCCCAACACTAAACCTAACCCTAACCCGAACCCTAACCCTAAACCTAACCCTAACCCTTACCCTAACCCTAACCCTAACCCTAACCTTAACCCCAACACTAAACCTAACCCTAACCCGAACCCTAACCCTTACCCTAACCCTAACCCTAACCCTAACCCTTACTCTAACCCTAACCTAACCTTACCCTTACCCTCACCCTAACCTTAACCATAACCCTAACCCTAACCCTAACCCTAACTCTAACATTTATCCTTAACCTTACCCTAACCCTAAACCTAACCCTAACCCTTACCTTTCCCTAACCCTCATCATAACCCTAACCCTGACCATAACTTTCACCCTAACCCTTTCCCTTACCCTAACCCTAAGCCTAAGCCTAACGCTAACCCTAACCGATAACCTCACCCTAAACCTAACCCTAACCCTATCACCAACCCTAAACCTAACCCAAATCCTAACCCTAACCCTAACCCTAAGCATAAACCTAACCCTAACCCTAACCCTAATTCTTAAACGTACCCTAACCCTAAACCTAACCTTAACCCCAACCCTAAACCTAACCCTATCCCTTATCCTTACCCTATCCCTAACCCTAACCCTAACCCTAACCCTAACCATTACCCTAACTCTAAACCTAATCTTAACCCTAACCCTTACCCTTACTCTAAACCTAACCCTAACCCTAAACCAAACCCTAACTCTTACCCTAATCCTAACACTTACCCTTACCCTAAACCTATCCCTAACCCTTAAACTAAAAGTAACCCTAACGCTAACAATTAACCTAACCCTAACCCTAAGCCTAACCCCTAACTCTAACCCTCAACCTAACTCTAACCCTAACCCTAACCCGAAGCCTAACCCTAAACCTTACCCTAACTCTAAACCTAACCCTTACCCTAACCCTAACCCTAAACCTAAACTTAACCCTAACCCAAACCCTAATCCTAACCCTAACCTTAACCCTAACCCCAACCCTAACACTTGCCCTTACCCTAACCCTTACCCTTACCCTAACCTAAACCTAACCTTCACCCCAGCCCTAACCTAATCCTAACGCTAACCCTTAACCTTACCCAATCCCTAACCCTAACCCTAACTCTAACCCTAACCCTAACCCTTACCCTAACCCTAACCCTAAACCTAACCCTAAACCTTACCCTTACCCTCACCCTTACCCTAACCTTAACCCTAACCCTAAACCTAACCCTAACCCTAACCCTTATCCTTACCCAAACCCTAACCCTAACCCAATCCCTAACACTAACCATAACCCTAAACCTAACCCTTACCCTTACCCTAACCATAACCCTAAACCTAACCCTAACCCTAATCCTAACCCTAAACTTAACCCTAACCCTTACCCTAAACATAACCCTAACCCTTACCCTAAACCTTACCATAACCCTAACCCTAAACCTTATCCTTACCCTAACCCTAACCCTAACTCTAACCGTAACCTAAACCTAACCCTAACGCTTATGCTTATCCTAACGCTAACCCTAACCCTAACCCTAACCCTAACCCTAAACCTAACCCTCACCCTAACCTTAACCCTAACCCTTACCCTTACACTAAACCTAACCCTAACCCTAAAATTTACCCTTACACTTACCCTAACCATAACCCTAACCCTAACCCTAAACCTTACCCTTACCCTAACCCTAACACTAACCCTTACCCTAACCCTAACCCTAACTCTAACTCTTATCCTTACCCTTACCTTTACACTTACCCTAACCCTAAACCTAACCTAACCGCAACCTTAACCCTAACCCTTACTCTTACCCTAAACCTAACCCTAAACTTAACCCCAACCCTAACCCTAACACTAACCCTAACCCTAACCCTAACCCTAAACTCAATCTTAACCGTAACCCTAACCCCTAACCCTAAACCTTACCCTTAACCTAAACATAAGCCTAACCATAACCCTAACCCCAACCCTTAACCTAACCCTAACACTAACACTAACCTCAACGTTAACCCTAAGCCTAACCGGAACCATAACCCTTATCCTTAACATTACCCTAACCCTAACCCTAACCCTAACCCTAACCCTAACACTTACACTTACCCTAACCCTAACCTTAACCCCAACCCTAAACCTAACCCTAACACTAACACTAACCCTTACCCTAACCCTAACCCTAACACTTACCCTTACCCTAATCCTAAACCTAACCCTTACCCTTACCCTAATCCTAACACTAAACCTAACCCTTACCCTAACTCTAAAACTAACCCTTACCCTAACCCTAATCCTAACCCTAAACTCAACCTTAACCCTAACACTAACCCTAACCCTAACCCTTACCCTTACTCTAACATTAAGCTTAACCCTAATCCTAACCTTAACCCTAACCCTTTGCATAACACTAACCCGAATCCTAACCCTAAACCTAACCCTAACCCTAACCCTAACCTCAACCCTAACCCTAACCCTAACCCTAACCGTAACCCTTACCCTTATCCTAACACTAGGCCTAACCCTAACCCTAACCCTAACACTAACCCTTACCCGAACCATAACACTAATCCTAACACTAAACCTAACCCTAACCCTAACCCTAACCCTAACCCTTACCCTTACCCTAACACTAGGCCTAACCCTAATCCCAAACCTAACTATAACCCTTACCCTAACCATAACCCTAAAACTAACCATAAACATAACCCTAACCCTAACCTTAACCCTAAACCTAACCCAACCCTTACCATTACCCTAACCCTAACCCTAACCCTAACCTTAACCCCAACACTAAACCTAACCCTAACCCGAACCCTAACCCTAAACCTAACCCTAACCCTTACCCTAACCCTAACCCTAACCCTAACCTTAACCCCAACACTAAACCTAACCCTAACCCGAACCCTAACCCTTACCCTAACCCTAACCCTAACCCTAACCCTTACTCTAACCCTAACCCTAACCCTTACCCTTACCCTCACCCTAACCTTAACCATAACCCTAACCCTAACCCTAACCCTAACTCTAACATTTATCCTTAACCTTACCCTAACCCTAAACCTAACCCTAACCCTTACCTTTCCCTAACCCTCATCATAACCCTAACCCTGACCATAACTTTCACCCTAACCCTTTCCCTTACCCTAACCCTAAGCCTAAGCCTAACGCTAACCCTAACCGATAACCTCACCCTAAACCTAACCCTAACCCTATCACCAACCCTAAACCTAACCCAAATCCTAACCCTAACCCTAACCCTAAGCATAAACCTAACCCTAACCCTAACCCTAATTCTTAAACGTACCCTAACCCTAAACCTAACCTTAACCCCAACCCTAAACCTAACCCTATCCCTTATCCTTACCCTATCCCTAACCCTAACCCTAACCCTAACCCTAACCATTACCCTAACTCTAAACCTAATCTTAACCCTAACCCTTACCCTTACCCTAAACCTAACCCTAACCCTAAACCAAACCCTAACTCTTACCCTAACCCTAACCCTTACCCTTACCCTAAACCTATCCCTAACCCTTAAACTAAAAGTAACCCTAACGCTAACAATTAACCTAACCCTAACCCTAAGCCTAACCCCTAACTCTAACCCTCAACCTAACTCTAACCCTAACCCTAACCCGAAGCCTAACCCTAAACCTTACCCTAACTCTAAACCTAACCCTTACCCTAACCCTAACCCTAAACCTAAATTTAACCCTAACCCAAACCCTAATCCTAACCCTAACCTTAACCCTAACCCCAACCCTAACACTTGCCCTTACCCTAACCCTTACCCTTACCCTAACCTAAACCTAACCTTCACCCCAGCCCTAACCTAATCCTAACGCTAACCCATAACCTTACCCTATCCCTAACCCTAACCCTAACTCTAACCCTAACCCTAACCCTTACCCTAACCCTAACCCTAAACCTAACCCTAAACCTTACCCTTACCCTCACCCTTACCCTAACCTTAACCCTAACCCTAAACCTAACCCTAACCCTAACCCTTATCCTTACCCAAACCCTAACCCTAACCCAATCCCTAACACTAACCATAACCCTAAACCTAACCCTTACCCTTACCCTAACCATAACCCTAAACCTAACCCTAACCCTAATCCTAACCCTAAACTTAACCCTAACCCTTACCCTAAACATAACCCTAACCCTTACCCTAAACCTTACCATAACCCTAACCCTAAACCTTATCCTTACCCTAACCCTAACCCTAACTCTAACCGTAACCTAAACCTAACCCTAACGCTTATGCTTATCCTAACGCTAACCCTAACCCTAACCCTAACCCTAACCCTAAACCTAACCCTCACCCTAACCTTAACCCTAACCCTTACCCTTACACTAAACCTAACCCTAACCCTAAAATTTACCCTTACACTTACCCTAACCATAACCCTAACCCTAACCCTAAACCTTACCCTTACCCTAACCCTAACACTAACCCTTACCCTAACCCAAACCCTAACTCTAACTCTTATCCTTACCCTTACCTTTACACTTACCCTAACCCTAAACCTAACCTAACCGCAACCTTAACCCTAACCCTTACTCTTACCCTAAACCTAACCCTAAACTTAACCCCAACCCTAACCCTAACACTAACCCTAACCCTAACCCTAACCCTAAACTCAATCTTAACTGTAACCCTAACCCCTAACCCTAAACCTTACCCTTAACCTAAACATAAGCCTAACCATAACCCTAACCCCAACCCTTAACCTAACCCTAACACTAACACTAACCTCAACGTTAACCCTAAGCCTAACCGGAACCATAACCCTTATCCTTAACATTACCCTAACCCTAACCCTAACCCTAACCCTAACACTTACCCTTACCCTAACCCTAACCTTAACCCCAACCCTAAACCTAAGCCTAACACTAACACTAACCCTTACCCTAACCCTAACCCTAACACTTACCCTTACCCTAATCCTAAACCTAACCCTTACCCTTACCCTAATCCTAACACTAACCCTAACCCTTACCCTAACTCTAAAACTAACCCTTACCCTAACCCTAATCCTAACCCTAAACTCAACCTTAACCCTAACACTAACCCTAACCCTAACCCTTACCCTTACTCTAACATTAAGCTTAACCCTAATCCTAACCTTAACCCTAACCCTTTGCATAACACTAACCCGAATCCTAACCCTAAACCTAACCCTAACCTTAACCCTAACCTCAACCCTAATCCTAACCCTAACCCTAACCGTAACCCTTACCCTTATCCTAACACTAGGCCTAACCCTAACCCTAACACTAACCCTTACCCGAACCATAACACTAATCCTAACACTAAACCTAACCCTAACCCTAACACTAACCCTAACCCTTACCCTTACCCTAACACTAGGCCTAACCCTAACCCTAACCCTAACACTAACCCTTACCCTAACCCTAAACCTAACCCTAACCCTAACACTTACACTTATCCTAACCCTAACCCTTATTCTAACCCTAAACCTAACTGTAACCCTAACCCTAAACCTTAACCTAACCCTAACAGTAACCCTAACCCCTAACCCTAACCCTTACGCTAACCCTAACCCTAACCCTAATCCTTACCCTTACCCTAACCCTAACCCTAACTCTAACCCTAACACTAACCCTAAACCTAACCCTTACCCGAACCCTAACCCTAACCCTCACCCGTACTGTAACATTTACCCTAACCCTAACCCTAACCCTTACCCTAACCCTAACACTAACCCTAACATTAACCCTAACCCCTAACCCTAAACCCTTACCCTTACCCTAACCTTATCCTAACCATAACCGTAAACCTAACCCTAACCCTAACCATAACCATAACCATAACCATAACACTTAGCCTAACCCTAACCCTGACCCTAACCCTAAACCTTACCGTAACCATAACCATAACCTTAACCCTAAACCTAACCCTAACACTAACCCTAACCCTAACTCTAACCCTAACACATAACCTTACCCTAACCCTAACCGTAACCCTAAACCTAACTGTAATCGTAACTCTAACCCTAGCCCTAAACCTAACAATCAGCCTAACCCTAACCCTAATCCTAACGCTAAGCCTTACCCTTATTCTAACCCTAACACTAACCCTAAACCTAACCCTAACCAAAACCCTAATTCTAACCCTTTCCCTTACCCTAACCCTAACCCTAACCCTTACCCTAACCCTAACCCTAACCCTCACCCTTGCCCTAACCCTAACCGCAACCCTAAACCTAAAACTAACTCTAACCCTAACCCTAACCCTTGCCCTTACCCTAACCCTAACCCTAAACCTAACACTAACAATAACCCTAACACTAACCCTATCCCTTACACTTACCCTAACCCTAACCCTAACCCTAACCCTTACCCTAACCCTAAACCTAACCCTTGCCCTTACCCTAACCCTAACCGTAAACCTAACACTAATCCTAACCCTAACCCTAACACTAACCCTAACACTTACCCTTACCCTAACCCTAACCCCAAACCTAACCCTCACCCTAACCCTAACCCTAACCTCTAAACCTAACCCTAAACCAAACCCTAATCCTTACCTTATCCTAAACCTAAACCTTACACTAACACTTACCCATACCCTAACCACTACCCTAACCCTAACCATAACCCTAACCCTTATCCTAATCCTTACCCTAACCCTAACCCTAACCCTTACCCTAACCCTGACCCTAATCCTAACCTCAACCTTAACCCTAACCCTAACCGTAACCCTAACCCTAATACTAATCCTTAACCATACCCTAACACTAAGCCTAACCCTGACCCTAACCCTAACCCTAACCCTTACCCTAACCCTAACCCTAATCCTAACCCTGAACCTAACCCTAACCCTAACCTAACCCTAACCTCAACCTTAACCCTAACCCTAACTCTAACCCTAGCCCTTACCCTTACTCTAACACTAAGCCTAACCCTAACCCTAACCATAACCATAACACTTAGTCTAATCCTAACCCTAATCCTAACCTAAACCTAACTCTAACCCTAACCCAAATCTCAACCTTAGACCTAACCCTAACCCTAACCGTAACCCTTACCCTTACCCTAACACTAAGCCTAACCCTAACCCTAACCCTTACCTTAATCATAACCCTAATCCTAACCCTAAACCTAACCCTAACCCTAACCCTAACCCTAACTCTATCCCTAACACATAACCTTACCCTAACCATAACCCTAACCGTAACCCTAAAACTAACTCTAATCCTAATCCTAACCCTAACCCTAAGCATAACCCTAACCTAATCCTAATCCTTAAATGTACGCTAACCCTAAACCTAACCTTAACCCCAACCTTAAAGGTAACCCTAAACCTAACCCTAAGCCTTACCCTTACCCTATCCCTAACCCTAAACCTAACCCTAACCCTAAACCTAACCATTACCCTAACCCTAACCCTAACCCTAAACCTTACCCTTACCCTAACCCTAACCCAAAACCTAACCCTAACCCTAAACCTAACCATTACCCTAACCCTAACCCTAACCCTAACCTAACCATTACCCTAACCCTAACCCTAAACCTAACCCTTACACTTACTCTAACCCTAACCATAAACCTAACCCTAACCATTACCCTTACCCAAACCCTAACCCTAACCCTAACCTTAACCTTAAACCTAACCCTACCCCTAAACCTAACCCTTACCCTTACCCTAACCATAACCCTAACCCTAACCTAAACGTAACCCTAACCTTAACCCTAACCCTAACCCTAACACTAATCCTAACCTTAACCCTAAATCTAACCCTTGCCCTTACCCTAACCCTAACCCTAAACCTAACACTAACCCTAACCCTAAACCTAAACCTAACCCTTACCCTTACCCTAACCCTAACCCCAAACCTAACCCTCACCCTAACCCTAACCCTAACCCTAACCTATAACCCCAACCCTAACCCTAATCCTTTCCCTTATCCTAAACCTATCCCTAACACTAACACTTACCCATACCCTAAACACTACCCTAACCCTAATGCTAACCCTAACCCTTACCCTAATCCTAACCCTAACCCTAACCCTTACCCTTACCTTAACCCTAAACCTAACCCTAACCCTAACCCTAACCGTAACCCTAACCCTTATCGTAACCCTAACCCTAATCCTAACCTCAACCTTAACCCTAACCCTAACCCTAACCCTTACCCTTACACTAACACTAAGCCTAACCCTGAAACCAACCCTACCCATAACCCTAACCCATACCCTAACCCTAACCCTAATCCTAACCCTGAACCTAACCCTAACCCTTACCTTAACCCTAAACCTAACCCTAAACCTAACCCTAATCCTTACCCTTATCCTAAACCTAACCCTAACACTAACACTTACCCATACCCTAACCACTACCCTAACCCTAACCCTAACCCTTACCCTAACCCTAACCCTAACCCTAACCCTTACCCAAACCTAACCCTAACACTTACCCTAACCCTAATCCTAATCCTAACCTCAACCTTAAACCTAACCTAACCCCTAACCCTAACACTAACCCTAACCCTTAACCTTACCCTAACACTAAGCCTAATCCTGACCCTAACCCTAACCCTAACCCTTACCCTAACCCTAACCCTAATGCTAACCCTGAACCTAACCCTAACCCTAACCTTAACCCTAACCCTAACCCTAACCTTAAACCTTACCCTTACACTAAACCTAACCCTAACCCTTACCCTAACCCTTACCCTTACCCACACCCTAACCATAAGCCTAACCCTAACCCTAACCCTAACCTGAACTCTAACCCTTATCCTTACCCTAAACCTAACCCTAAACCTAACTCTAACCCTAAACCTAACCCTTACCCTTAGACTAACCCTAACCGTAAACCTAACCCTAAATCTTACCCTTACCCTAACCCTAACCCTAACCCTAACCCTAACCTTAACCCTAACCCTTACCCTTACCCTTACCCTAACCCTAAACATAACCATAACTCTAACACTTACCCTAAGAATAACCCTAACCATAACCGTTACCCTTACCATAACTCTAAACCTAACCTTAACCATAAGCATAACCCTAAACCTACACCTTATCCACACCCTAACCCTAACCTTACCCTAACCCTAACACTATCCGTAACCCTAACTCTTATCCTTAGCCTAACCATAAACCTAACACTAACCCTAACCCCTAAACCTAACCGTAACCCTAACCCTAACCCTAAACCTTACACATTCCCTAACCCTAACCCTAACCCTAACCTTAACGCTAACCCTAACCCTAACCCTAACACTTACCCTAACCCTAACACGAACCCTAACCATAACAATAACACTTACCCTTATCATAACCCTAACCCTTATCCTAAACCTAACCTTAACCCTAACACTAACCCTAACCCTTAACCTAACCCTAACATTAACATTAACCCCTAACCCTAACCCTTACCCTTATCCTTACCCTAACCCTATCCCTAACCCTTAACCTTACCCTAACCCTAACCCTAACCCTTACCCTAACCCTAACACTAACCCTTACCTTAACCTAACCTAACCCTAACCTCAACCTTAACCCTAACCCTAACTCTAACCCTAGCCCTTACCCTTACTCTAACACTAAGCCTAACCCTAACCCTAACCATAACCATAACCCTTAGCCTAATCCTAATCCTAATCCTAACCCTAAACCTATCCCTAACCCTAACCCTAACCCTTACCCTAACACTAGGCCTAACCCTAACCCTAACCCTAACATTAACCCTTACCCTAACCCTAACCCTAAACCTAACCCTAACCCTAACCCTAACACTTACACTTACCCTAACCCTAACCCTTATCCTAACCCTAAACCTAACAGTAACCCTAACCCTAAACCTTAACCTAACCCTAACAGTAACCCTAAACCCTAACCCTAACCCTTAACTTAACCCTTACCCTAACCCTAATCCTTACCCTTACCCTAACCCTAACCCTAACCCTAACCGCAACCCTAACCCTAAAACTAACTCTAACCCTAACCCTAAGTCTTGCCCTTACCCTAACCCTAACCCTAAACCTAACACTAACCCTAAACCTAACCCTAACCCTATCCCTTACCCTTTCCCTAACCCTAACCCTTACCCTTTCCCCAACCCTAACCCTAAACATAACCCTAACCTTAACCCTAACCCTAAACCTAACCCTAACCCTAACCCTTACATTTACCCTAAGCCTAACCCTAAATCTAAACCTAAGCCTAATCCTAACCATAACCCTAACCCTAAACCTAAACTTAATCCTAACCCTAACCCTAACCCTTACACTTACCCTAACCCTAACCCTAAACCTAACCCTAACTCTAAAACTAATCCTTACACTCACCCTAACGCTAAACCTAACCCTAACCCTAACCTTAACCCTTAACCTTATCCTAACCCTAAACCTAACGCAAACCCTAACCCTAATCATAAAACTTACCCTTACACTAACCCTAACCCTAACACTTACTCTTACCCTAACCCTAACCCTAACCTTAAACCCAACCCTAAACCTAACCCTAACCCTAACCCTAACCCTAACCCTTACCCTTACGCTAACCCTAACGCTAAACCTAACCCTAACCCTAACACTTACACTTGCCCTAAACCTAACCCTAACCCTAACCCTTACCCTAACCCTAACCCTAACCCTAACCCTTACACTAACCCTAACCCTAACTCTAACCCGTATCCCTAACACTTACCCTAACCCTAAACCAAACACTAACCTTAACACTAACCATAACCCTAACCCTAACACTAACCCTAACCCTAACCCCAACCCTTACACTTACCCTAACCCTAACCCTAACCCTAACCCTAAACCGTAACCTTATCCTAACCCTAACCCTAACCCTAACCCTAAACTTAACCCTAAACCTAACACTAACCCTAACCCTAACCCTTATGCTAACCCTAACCCTAAACCTAACCCTAACCCTAACCCTTACCCTTACCCTAACCCTAAACCTAACACTAATCCCTACCCTAATCCTAACCCTAACCCTAACCCTTACCCTTACTCTAACCCTAACCCTCACCTTAATTCTAACCCTTACCCCAAGTGAAACCCTTACCCTAAGTATAACCCTAACCTAAACCTAACCCTAATCCTAACCATAATCCTAACCCTAAGCCTAAACTTAACCCTAACCCTAACCCTAACCTTGCCCTTACCCTAACCCTAATCCTAACCCTTATCCTTACCCTAAAGCTAACCCTTACCCTAACCCTAACCCTTACCCTAACCCGAACCCTAACCCTAACCCTACCCTTAATGCCAAATCTAAACCTAACCCTAACCATAACCGCTACCCTAATCCTAAAGTTTACCCGAACCCTAAACCTAACCCTAACCCTTACCCTTACCCTAACCCTAACTCTACCTCTAACCCTAACACTAAACCTAACCCTAACCCTAACCATAACACTAACCCTAACCCTAACTCTAACCCTAATTCAAACGGTTACCCTTACCCTAACCCTAACCCTAACCCTAAACTTTACCCTAACCCTAACCCTTACCCTAACCCTAACCCCAAACCTATCCCTAACCCTAACCCTAACCCTTACCCTAACCCTAACCCTAACCCTAACCCTAACCCTAACCCTAACCTTAATGCTAACCCTAAACCTAACCCTAACCATAACCGTTACCCTAATCCTAACATTACCCGAACCCTAAACCTAAGCCTAACCCTTACCCTTACCCTAACCCTAACTCTACCTCTAACCCTAACCCTAAACCTAACCCTAACCCTAACCCTAACACTAACCCTAACCCTACCTCTAACCCTAATTCTAACGGTTACCCTTACCCTAACCCTAACCCTAACCCGAACCTTTACCATAACCCTAACCCTTACCCTAAACCTAACCCCAAACCTATCCCTAACCCTAACCCTAACCCTTACCCTAACCCTAACCCTAACACTAACACTAACCCTAACCCTAACTCTAACCCTAATTCTAACGGTTACCCTTACCCTAACCCTAACGCTAACCCTAACCTTTACCCTAACCCTAACCCTTACCCTAACCCTAACCCCAAACCTATCCCTAACCCTAAGCCTAACCCTTACCCTAACCCTAACCCTAACCCTAACCCTAACTCTAACCATTAGCCTTACCCTAACCCTAACCCTAACTCTAACCCTTACCCTAATCCTAACCCTTAACTTTAACCTAACTCTAACCCTAACCCTAACCCCAACCCTAAAGGTAATCCTAACCCTTAACCTTACCCTAACCCTAACCCTAACCTACCCCTAACCCTAACACTAACTCTAACCCTAATCCTTACCCTAACCGTAACCTATCCCTAACCGTAACCTTAACCCTTACCCTTACCCTTACCCTAACCCTAACCCTAAACCTAACCCTAAACCTAACACTAACCCTTACCCTTACCCGAACCCTTACTACAAACCTAACCCTAACCCTAAACCTAACCCTTACCCTAACCCTAACCCTAACCCTTACTCTTACCCTAACCCTAACCCTAAACCTAACCCCTAACCCTAACTTTAACCCTAACCCTAATTCTAACCCTTAGCCTTACCCTAACCCTAACCCTAAACCTAACCATTAACCTTACCCTAACCCTAACCCTTAACCTACCCCTAAACCTAACTCTTATCCTTACCCTAACCATAACCTATCCCTAACCCTAACCTTAACCCTAACCCTTACCCTTACCTTAACCCTAACCAGAAACCTAACCCTAAACCTAACACTAACCCTTACCATAACCCGAACCCTAACCCCAAACCTAACCTTAACCCTAACCCTAACCCTTACCCTAACCCTAACCCTAAACCTAACCCTTACGCTTACCCTAACCCTAACCGCAAACCTAACACTAACCCTAACCCTAAACCTTACCCTTACCCTAACATAACCCTAACCCTTACCTTAACCCTAATCCTAACCCCTAACCCTAACCCTAACCCTAAAACTTACACTTACCCTAATCCTAAAACCTACCCTAAAACTAACCCTAAACCCTAACCCTAACCCTAACCCCTAACCCTAAACCTAACCCTTACCCTTACCCTACCGCTAACCCTAACCTTAACCCAAAACCTAACACTAACCCTAACCCTAACCCTCACCCTTGCCCTAACCCTAACCGCAACCCTAAACCTAAAACTAACTCTAACCCTAACCCTAACCCTTGCCCTTACCCTAACCCTAACCCTAAACCTAACACTAACAATAACCCTAACACTAACCCTATCCCTTACACTTACCCTAACCCTAACCCTAACCCTAACCCTTACCCTAACCCTAAACCTAACCCTTGCCCTTACCCTAACCCTAACCGTAAACCTAACACTAATCCTAACCCTAACCCTAACACTAACCCTAACACTTACCCTTACCCTAACCCTAACCCCAAACCTAACCCTCACCCTAACCCTAACCCTAACCTCTAAACCTAACCCTAAACCAAACCCTAATCCTTACCTTATCCTAAACCTAAACCTTACACTAACACTTACCCATACCCTAACCACTACCCTAACCCTAACCATAACCCTAACCCTTATCCTAATCCTTACCCTAACCCTAACCCTAACCCTTACCCTAACCCTGACCCTAATCCTAACCTCAACCTTAACCCTAACCCTAACCGTAACCCTAACCCTAATACTAATCCTTAACCATACCCTAACACTAAGCCTAACCCTGACCCTAACCCTAACCCTAACCCTTACCCTAACCCTAACCCTAATCCTAACCCTGAACCTAACCCTAACCCTAACCTAACCCTAACCTCAACCTTAACCCTAACCCTAACTCTAACCCTAGCCCTTACCCTTACTCTAACACTAAGCCTAACCCTAACCCTAACCATAACCATAACACTTAGTCTAATCCTAACCCTAATCCTAACCTAAACCTAACTCTAACCCTAACCCAAATCTCAACCTTAGACCTAACCCTAACCCTAACCGTAACCCTTACCCTTACCCTAACACTAAGCCTAACCCTAACCCTAACCCTTACCTTAATCATAACCCTAATCCTAACCCTAAACCTAACCCTAACCCTAACCCTAACCCTAACTCTATCCCTAACACATAACCTTACCCTAACCATAACCCTAACCGTAACCCTAAAACTAACTCTAATCCTAATCCTAACCCTAACCCTAAGAATAACCCTAACCTAATCCTAATCCTTAAATGTACGCTAACCCTAAACCTAACCTTAACCCCAACCTTAAAGGTAACCCTAAACCTAACCCTAAGCCTTACCCTTACCCTATCCCTAACCCTAAACCTAACCCTAACCCTAAACCTAACCATTACCCTAACCCTAACCCTAACCCTAAACCTTACCCTTACCCTAACCCTAACCCAAAACCTAACCCTAACCCTAAACCTAACCATTACCCTAACCCTAACCCTAACCCTAACCTAACCATTACCCTAACCCTAACCCTAAACCTAACCCTTACACTTACTCTAACCCTAACCATAAACCTAACCCTAACCATTACCCTTACCCAAACCCTAACCCTAACCCTAACCTTAACCTTAAACCTAACCCTACCCCTAAACCTAACCCTTACCCTTACCCTAACCATAACCCTAACCCTAACCTAAACGTAACCCTAACCTTAACCCTAACCCTAACCCTAACACTAATCCTAACCTTAACCCTAAATCTAACCCTTGCCCTTACCCTAACCCTAACCCTAAACCTAACACTAACCCTAACCCTAAACCTAAACCTAACCCTTACCCTTACCCTAACCCTAACCCCAAACCTAACCCTCACCCTAACCCTAACCCTAACCCTAACCTATAACCCCAACCCTAACCCTAATCCTTTCCCTTATCCTAAACCTATCCCTAACACTAACACTTACCCATACCCTAAACACTACCCTAACCCTAATGCTAACCCTAACCCTTACCCTAATCCTAACCCTAACCCTAACCCTTACCCTTACCTTAACCCTAAACCTAACCCTAACCCTAACCCTAACCGTAACCCTAACCCTTATCGTAACCCTAACCCTAATCCTAACCTCAACCTTAACCCTAACCCTAACCCTAACCCTTACCCTTACACTAACACTAAGCCTAACCCTGAAACCAACCCTACCCATAACCCTAACCGATACCCTAACCCTAACCCTAATCCTAACCCTGAACCTAACCCTAACCCTTACCTTAACCCTAAACCTAACCCTAAACCTAACCCTAATCCTTACCCTTATCCTAAACCTAACCCTAACACTAACACTTACCCATACCCTAACCACTACCCTAACCCTAACCCTAACCCTTACCCTAACCCTAACCCTAACCCTAACCCTTACCCAAACCTAACCCTAACACTTACCCTAAACCTAATCCTAATCCTAACCTCAACCTTAAACCTAACCTAACCCCTAACCCTAACACTAACCCTAACCCTTAACCTTACCCTAACACTAAGCCTAATCCTGACCCTAACCCTAACCCTAACCCTTACCCTAACCCTAACCCTAATGCTAACCCTGAACCTAACCCTAACCCTAACCTTAACCCTAACCCTAACCCTAACCTTAAACCTTACCCTTACACTAAACCTAACCCTAACCCTTACCCTAACCCTTACCCTTACCCACACCCTAACCATA
This sequence comes from Megascapheus bottae, assembly GCA_024803745.1. NCBI lineage: Eukaryota > Metazoa > Chordata > Mammalia > Rodentia > Geomyidae > Megascapheus > Megascapheus bottae. The sequence goes on along the minus strand of JANJXV010000053.1, from coordinate 4,337,599 downwards.
AGCCTAACCCTAACCCTAACCCTAACCTGAACTCTAACCCTTATCCTTACCCTAAACCTAACCCTAAACCTAACTCTAACCCTAAACCTAACCCTTACCCTTAGACTAACCCTAACCGTAAACTTAACCCTAAATCTTACCCTTACCCTAACCCTAACCCTAACCCTAACCCTAACCTTAACCCTAACCCTTACCCTTACCCTTACCCTAACCCTAAACATAACCATAACTCTAACACTTACCCTAAGAATAACCCTAACCATAACCGTTACCCTTACCATAACTCTAAACCTAACCTTAACCATAAGCATAACCCTAAACCTACACCTTATCCACACCCTAACCCTAACCTTACCCTAACCCTAACACTATCCGTAACCCTAACTCTTATCCTTAGCCTAACCATAAACCTAACACTAACCCTAACCCCTAAACCTAACCGTAACCCTAACCCTAACCCTAAACCTTACACATTCCCTAACCCTAACCCTAACCCTAACCTTAACGCTAACCCTAACCCTAACCCTAACACTTACCCTAACCCTAACACGAACCCTAACCATAACAATAACACTTACCCTTATCATAACCCTAACCCTTATCCTAAACCTAACCTTAACCCTAACACTAACCCTAACCCTTAACCTAACCCTAACATTAACATTAACCCCTAACCCTAACCCTTACCCTTATCCTTACCCTAACCCTATCCCTAACCCTTAACCTTACCCTAACCCTAACCCTAACCCTTACCCTAACCCTAACACTAACCCTTACCTTAACCTAACCTAACCCTAACCTCAACCTTAACCCTAACCCTAACTCTAACCCTAGCCCTTACCCTTACTCTAACACTAAGCCTAACCCTAACCCTAACCATAACCATAACCCTTAGCCTAATCCTAATCCTAATCCTAACCCTAAACCTATCCCTAACCCTAACCCTAACCCTTACCCTAACACTAGGCCTAACCCTAACCCTAACCCTAACATTAACCCTTACCCTAACCCTAACCCTAAACCTAACCCTAACCCTAACCCTAACACTTACACTTACCCTAACCCTAACCCTTATCCTAACCCTAAACCTAACAGTAACCCTAACCCTAAACCTTAACCTAACCCTAACAGTAACCCTAAACCCTAACCCTAACCCTTAACTTAACCCTTACCCTAACCCTAATCCTTACCCTTACCCTAACCCTAACCCTAACCCTAACTGCAACCCTAACCCTAAAACTAACTCTAACCCTAACCCTAAGTCTTGCCCTTACCCTAACCCTAACCCTAAACCTAACACTAACCCTAAACCTAACCCTAACCCTATCCCTTACCCTTTCCCTAACCCTAACCCTTACTCTTTCCCCAAACCTAACCCTAAACATAACCCTAACCTTAACCCTAACCCTAAACCTAACCCTAACCCTAACCCTTACATTTACCCTAAGCCTAACCCTAAATCTAAACCTAAGCCTAATCCTAACCATAACCCTAACCCTAAACCTAAACTTAATCCTAACCCTAACCCTAACCCTTACACTTACCCTAACCCTAACCCTAAACCTAACCCTAACTCTAAAACTAATCCTTACACTCACCCTAACCCTAAACCTAACCCTAACCCTAACCTTAACCCTTAACCTTATCCTAACCCTAAACCTAACGCAAACCCTAACCCTAATCATAAAACTTACCCTTACACTAACCCTAACCCTAACACTTACTCTTACCCTAACCCTAACCCTAACCTTAAACCCAACCCTAAACCTAACCCTAACCCTAACCCTAACCCTTACCCTTACGCTAACCCTAACGCTAAACCTAACCCTAACCCTAACACTTACACTTGCCCTAAACCTAACCCTAACCCTAACCCTTACCCTAACCCTAACCCTAACCCTAACCCGTATCCCTAACACTTACCCTAACCCTAAACCAAACACTAACCTTAACACTAACCATAACCCTAACCCTAACACTAACCCTAACCCTAACCCCAACCCTTACACTTACCCTAACCCTAACCCTAACCCTAACCCTAAACCGTAACCTTACCCTAACCCTAACCCTAACCCTAACCCTAAACTTAACCCTAAACCTAACACTAACCCTAACCCTAACCCTTATGCTAACCCTAACCCTAAACCTAACCCTAACCCTAACCCTTACCCTTACCCTAACCCTAAACCTAACACTAATCCCTACCCTAATCCTAACCCTAACCCTAACCCTTACCCTTACTCTAACCCTAACCCTCACCTTAATTCTAACCCTTACCCCAAGTGAAACCCTTACCCTAAGTATAACCCTAACCTAAACCTAACCCTAATCCTAACCATAATCCTAACCCTAAGCCTAAACTTAACCCTAACCCTAACCCTAACCTTGCCCTTACCCTAACCCTAATCCTAACCCTTATCCTTACCCTAAAGCTAACCCTTACCCTAACCCTAACCCTTACCCTAACCCGAACCCTAACCCTAACCCTACCCTTAATGCCAAATCTAAACCTAACCCTAACCATAACCGCTACCCTAATCCTAAAGTTTACCCGAACCCTAAACCTAACCCTAACCCTTACCCTTACCCTAACCCTAACTCTACCTCTAACCCTAACACTAAACCTAACCCTAACCCTAACCATAACACTAACCCTAACCCTAACTCTAACCCTAATTCAAACGGTTACCCTTACCCTAACCCTAACCCTAACCCTAAACTTTACCCTAACCCTAACCCTTACCCTAACCCTAACCCCAAACCTATCCCTAACCCTAAACCTAACCCTTACCCTAACCCTAACCCTAACCCTAACCCTAACCTTAATGCTAACCCTAAACCTAACCCTAACCATAACCGTTACCCTAATCCTAACATTACCCGAACCCTAAACCTAAGCCTAACCCTTACCCTTACCCTAACCCTAACTCTACCTCTAACCCTAACCCTAAACCTAACCCTAACCCTAACCCTAACACTAACCCTAACCCTACCTCTAACCCTAATTCTAACGGTTACCCTTACCCTAACCCTAACCCTAACCCGAACCTTTACCCTAACCCTAACCCTTACCCTAAACCTAACCCCAAACCTATCCCTAACCCTAACCCTAACCCTTACCCTAACCATAACCCTAACCCTAACACTAACACTAACCCTAACCCTAACTCTAACCCTAATTCTAACGGTTACCCTTACCCTAACCCTAACGCTAACCCTAACCTTTACCCTAACCCTAACCCTTACCCTAACCCTAACCCCAAACCTATCCCTAACCCTAAGCCTAACCCTTACCCTAACCCTAACCCTAACCCTAACCCTAACTCTAACCATTAGCCTTACCCTAACCCTAACCCTAACTCTAACCCTTACCCTAATCCTAACCCTTAACTTTAACCTAACTCTAACCCTAACCCTAACCCCAACCCTAAAGGTAATCCTAACCCTTAACCTTACCCTAACCCTAACCCTAACCTACCCCTAACCCTAACACTAACTCTAACCCTAATCCTTACCCTAACCGTAACCTATCCCTAACCGTAACCTTAACCCTTACCCTTACCCTTACCCTAACCCTAACCCTAAACCTAACCCTAAACCTAACACTAACCCTTACCCTTACCCGAACCCTTACTACAAACCTAACCCTAACCCTAAACCTAACCCTTACCCTAACCCTAACCCTAACCCTAACCCTTACTCTTACCCTAACCCTAACCCTAAACCTAACCCCTAACCCTAACTTTAACCCTAACCCTAATTCTAACCCTTAGCCTTACCCTAACCCTAACCCTAAACCTAACCATTAACCTTACCCTAACCCTAACCCTTAACCTACCCCTAAACCTAACTCTTATCCTTACCCTAACCATAACCTATCCCTAACCCTAACCTTAACCCTAACCCTTACCCTTACCTTAACCCTAACCAGAAACCTAACCCTAAACCTAACACTAACCCTTACCATAACCCGAACCCTAACCCCAAACCTAACCTTAACCCTAACCCTAACCCTTACCCTAACCCTAACCCTAAACCTAACCCTTACGCTTACCCTAACCCTAACCGCAAACCTAACACTAACCCTAACCCTAAACCTTACCCTTACCCTAACATAACCCTAACCCTTACCCTAACCCTAATCCTAACCCCTAACCCTAACCCTAACCCTAAAACTTACACTTACCCTAATCCTAAAACCTACCCTAACCCTAACCCTAAACCCTAACCCTAACCCTAACCCCTAATCCTAAACCTAACCCTTACCCTTACCCTACCCCTAACCCTAACCTTAACCCTAAACCTAACACTAACCCTAACCCTTACACTTACCCTAACCCTAAACCTAAACCTAACATTAACCCTAACCCTTACCCTAACCCTAAACCTAACCCTAATCCTTACCCTAACCCTAACACTAACCTTAACCCTAACCCTTTCCCTAACCCTAACCTTAACCCTAAACCTAACCTTAACCCTATCCCTAAACCTAACCCTCACCCTTACCCTTACTCTAACCCTAATCCTAAACCTAACCCTAACCGTAAGCCCAACCGTAAGCCCTAACCCTAACCCTTACCCTTATCATATCCCTAACCATAACCCTGACCCTAACACTTACCCTAACCTTAACCCTAACCCTTACCCTAAACCTAACCCTAATACTAACCCTAACACTTATCCTTACCCTAACCGTAACCCTAACCCTAACCTTAACCCTAACCTTAACCCTAACCCTAACCCTTACCCTTACCCTAACCCTATACCTAACACTAACAATAACCCTAAACCTAACCCCTAACCCTAACCCTAACCCTAAATCTAAACCTTACCCTTACCTAACCCGAAACCTAACCTTAATGCTAACCCTAACCCGAAACCTAACCTTAACCCTAACCCTAACCCTAACCCTTACCCTTACCCAAACCCTAATGCTTACAGTAAACCTAACCCTAACCCTAACCCCAACCCTTTCCCTAACCCTAACCTTAACCCTAAACCTAACCCTAACCCTAACCCTAACTCTCACCCTTACCCTTACTGTAACCCTCACCCTAAAACTAACCCCAATCCTAACCCTAACCCTAACCCTTACACTTAACCTAACCCTAACCCTAACCTTAAAGCTTACCCTAACCCTGACCCTAACCCTAACCCTAACCCTTACCCTTACCCTAACCCTAAACCTAACACTAATCCCTACCCTAATCCTAACCCTAACCCTAACCCTTACCCTTACTCTAACCCTAACCCTCACCTTAATTCTAACCCTTACCCCAAGTGAAACCCTTACCCTAAGTATAACCCTAACCTAAACCTAACCCTAATCCTAACCATAATCCTAACCCTAAGCCTAAACTTAACCCTAACCCTAACCCTAACCTTGCCCTTACCCTAACCCTAATCCTAACCCTTATCCTTACCCTAAAGCTAACCCTTACCCTAACCCTAACCCTTACCCTAACCCTAACCCTAACCCTAACCCTACCCTTAATGCCAAATCTAAACCTAACCCTAACCATAACCGCTACCCTAATCCTAAAGTTTACCCGAACCCTAAATCTAACCCTAACCCTTACCCTTACCCTAACCCTAACTCTACCTCTAACCCTAACACTAAACCTAACCCTAACCCTAACCATAACACTAACCCTAACCCTAACTCTAACCCTAATTCAAACGGTTACCCTTACCCTAACCCTAACCCTAACCCTAAACTTTACCCTAACCCTAACCCTTACCCTAACCCTAACCCCAAACCTATCCCTAACCCTAACCCTAACCCTTACCCTAACCCTAACCCTAACCCTAACCCTAACCCTAACCCTAACCTTAATGCTAACCCTAAACCTAACCCTAACCATAACCGTTACCCTAATCCTAACATTACCCGAACCCTAAACCTAAGCCTAACCCTTACCCTTACCCTAACCCTAACTCTACCTCTAACCCTAACCCTAAACCTAACCCTAACCCTAACCCTAACACTAACCCTAACCCTACCTCTAACCCTAATTCTAACGGTTACCCTTACCCTAACCCTAACCCTAACCCGAACCTTTACCCTAACCCTAACCCTTACCCTAAACCTAACCCCAAACCTATCCCTAACCCTAACCCTAACCCTTACCCTAACCCTAACCCTAACCCTAACACTAACACTAACCCTAACCCTAACTCTAACCCTAATTCTAACGGTTACCCTTACCCTAACCCTAACGCTAACCCTAACCTTTACCCTAACCCTAACCCTTACCCTAACCCTAACCCCAAACCTATCCCTAACCCTAAGCCTAACCCTTACCCTATCCCTAACCCTAACCCTAACCCTAACCTATCCCTAACTCTAACCCTAACCCTAACCCTAACCCTAACTCTAACCATTAGCCTTACCCTAACCCTAACCCTAACTCTAACCCTTACCCTAATCCTAACCCTTAACTTTAACCTAACTCTAACCCTAACCCTAACCCCAACCCTAAAGGTAATCCTAACCCTTAACCTTACCCTAACCCTAACCCTAACCTACCCCTAACCCTAACACTAACTCTAACCCTAATCCTTACCCTAACCGTAACCTATCCCTAACCGTAACCTTAACCCTTACCCTTACCCTTACCCTAACCCTAACCCTAAACCTAACCCTAAACCTAACACTAACCCTTACCCTTACCCGAACCCTTACTACAAACCTAACCCTAACCCTAAACCTAACCCTTACCCTAACCCTAACCCTAACCCTAACCCTTACTCTTACCCTAACCCTAACCCTAAACCTAACCCCTAACCCTAACTTTAACCCTAACCCTAATTCTAACCCTTAGCCTTACCCTAACCCTAACCCTAAACCTAACCATTAACCTTACCCTAACCCTAACCCTTAACCTACCCCTAAACCTAACTCTTATCCTTACCCTAACCATAACCTATCCCTAACCCTAACCTTAACCCTAACCCTTACCCTTACCTTAACCCTAACCAGAAACCTAACCCTAAACCTAACACTAACCCTTACCATAACCCGAACCCTAACCCCAAACCTAACCTTAACCCTAACCCTAACCCTTACCCTAACCCTAACCCTAAACCTAACCCTTACGCTTACCCTAACCCTAACCGCAAACCTAACACTAACCCTAACCCTAAACCTTACCCTTACCCTAACATAACCCTAACCCTTACCCTAACCCTAATCCTAACCCCTAACCCTAACCCTAACCCTAAAACTTACACTTACCCTAATCCTAAAACCTACCCTAACCCTAACCCTAAACCCTAACCCTAACCCTAACCCCTAACCCTAAACCTAACCCTTACCCTTACCCTACCCCTAACCCTAACCTTAACCCTAAACCTAACACTAACCCTAACCCTTACACTTACCCTAACCCTAAACCTAAACCTAACATTAACCCTAACCCTTACCCTAACCCTAAACCTAACCCTAATCCTTACCCTAACCCTAACACTAACCTTAACCCTAACCCTTTCCCTAACCCTAACCTTAACCCTAAACCTAACCTTAACCCTATCCCTAAACCTAACCCTCACCCTTACCCTTACTCTAACCCTAATCCTAAACCTAACCCTAACCGTAAGCCCAACCGTAAGCCCTAACCCTAACCCTTACCCTTATCATATCCCTAACCATAACCCTGACCCTAACACTTACCCTAACCTTAACCCTAACCCTTACCCTAAACCTAACCCTAATACTAACCCTAACACTTATCCTTACCCTAACCGTAACCCTAACCCTAACCTTAACCCTAACCTTAACCCTAACCCTAACCCTTACCCTTACCCTAACCCTATACCTAACACTAACAATAACCCTAAACCTAACCCCTAACCCTAACCCTAACCCTAACCCTAAATCTAAACCTTACCCTTACCTAACCCGAAACCTAACCTTAATGCTAACCCTAACCCGAAACCTAACCTTAACCCTAACCCTAACCCTAACCCTTACCCTTACCCAAACCCTAATGCTTACAGTAAACCTAACCCTAACCCTAACCCCAACCCTTTCCCTAACCCTAACCTTAACCCTAAACCTAACCCTAACCCTAACCCTAAATCTCACCCTTACCCTTACTGTAACCCTCACCCTAAAACTAACCCCAATCCTAACCCTAACCCTAACCCTTACACTTAACCTAACCCTAACCCTAACCTTAAAGCTTACCCTAACCCTGACCCTAACCATAACCCTAACCCTTTCCCTAACCCTAACCTTAACCCTAAACCTAATCCTAACCCTAAACCTATCCCTAACCCTCACCCTTACCCTTACTCTAACCCTAACCCTAAACCTAACCTTAACCCTAAACCTAACCCCTAACCCTAACCCTAATCTTATCCCTTACCCTTACAGTAACCCTAAACCTAAACCTAACCCTAACCTTAACCCTAAACCTAATCCTAACCCTAACCCTATCCCTAACCCTCATCCTTACCCTTACTCTAACCCTAACCCTAAACCTAACCTTAACCCTAAACCTAACCCCTAACCCTAACCCTAATCTTATCCCTTAACCTTACAGTAACCCTAAACCTAAACCTAACCCTAACCCTAACCCTTACCCTAACCCTAACCCTAAAAATACCCCTAACCATAACCCTAACCCTAACTCTTACCCTAAACCTAACCCTAACCCTAACCGTAACCCTAACCCTAAACCTAACCCTAACCCTTACCCTTACCCTTACCCTAACCCTAACCCTAACCCTAACCCTAACTCTTACCCTAAACCTAACCCTAACCCTAACCCTTACCCTTACCCTAACTGTAACCTTAAACCTAACCCTAACCTTAACCTAACCCTAAACCTAACTCTAATCATAATCCTAACCCTAACCCTAAGCATAACCCTAACCTAATCCTAATACTTAAACGTACGCTAACCCTAAACCTAACCTTAACCCCAACCTTAAAGGTAACCCTAACCCTAACCCTAACCCTTGCCATTACCCTATCCCTAACCCTAAACCTAACCCTAACCCTAAACCTAACCATTACCCTAACCCTAACCCTAACCCTAACCCTAACCCTTACCCTTACCCTATCCCTAACCCTAAACCTAACCCTAACCCTAAACCTAACCATTACCCTAACCCTAACCCTAATCCTAACCCTAACCTAACCATTACCCTAACCCTAACCCTAATCCTAACCCTAACCCTTACCCTTACCCTAACCCTAACCCTAACCCTAAACCTAACCGTAACCCTAAACTTAACCCTAACCCTAACCCTAACACTAATCCTAACCTTAACCCTAACCCTAACCCTTGCCCTTACCCTAACCCTAACCCTAAACCTAACACTAACCCTAACCCTAAACCTAAACCTAACCCTTACCCTTACCCTAACCCTAACCCCAAACCTAACCCTCACCCTAACCCTAACCCTAACCCTAACCTATAACCCTAACCATAAGCCTAATCCTTACCCTTATCCTAAACCTATCCCTAACACTAACACTTACCCATACCCTAACCACTACCCTAACCCTAACGCTAACCCTAACCCTTACCCTAATCCTAACCCTAACCCTAACCCTTACCCTTACCTTAACCCTAAACCTAACCCTAACCCTTACCCTAACCGTAACCCTAACACTTATCGTAACCCTAACCCTAATCCTAACCTCAACCTTAACCCTAACCCTAACCCTAACCCTTACCCTTACACTAACACTAAGCCTAAACCTGAAACCAACCCTAACCCTAACCCTAACCCATACCCTAACCCTAACCCTAATCCTAACCCTGAACCTAACCCTAACCCTTAGCTTAACCCTAAACCTAACCCTAAACCTAACCCTAATCCTTACCCTTATCCTAAACCTAACCCTAACACTAACACTTACCCATACCCTAACCACTACCCTAACCCTAACCCTAACCCTTACCCAAACCTAACCCTAACACTTACCCTAACCCTAATCCTAATCCTAACCTCAACCTTAACCCTAACCTAACCCCTAACCCTAACCCTAACCCTTAACCTTACCCTAACACTAAGCCTAATCCTGACCCTAACCCTGACCCTAACCCTTACCCTAACCCTAACCCTAATGCTAACCCTGAACCTAACCCTAACCCTAACCTTAACCCTAACCCTATCCCTAACCTTAAACCTTACCCTTACACTAAACCAACCCTAACCCTAACCCTAACCCTTACCCTTACCCACACCCTAACCATAAGCCTAACCCTAACCCTAACCCTAACCTGAACTCTAACCCTTATCCTTACCCTAAACCTAACCCTAAACCTAACTCTAACCCTAAACCTAACCCTTACCCTTAGACTAACCCTAACAGTAAACCTAACCCTAAATCTTACCCTTACCCTAACCCTAACCCTAACCCTAACCCTAACCCTAACCTTAACCCTAACCCTTACCCTTACCCTAACCCTAAACATAACCATAACTCTAACACTTACCCTAAGAATAACCCTAACCATAACCGTTACCCTTCCCATAACTCTAAACCTAAACTTTACCATAACCATAACCCTAACCCTACACCTTACCCACACCCTAACCCTAACCTAAACCTAACCCTAACACTATCCGTAACCCTAACTCTTATCCTTAGCCTAACCCTAAACCTAACACTAACCCTAACCCCTAAACCTAACCGTAACCCTAACCCTAACCCTAAACCTTACACATACCCTAACCCTAACCCTAACCCTAACCCTAAACTTAACGCTAACCCTAACCCTAACCCTAACACTTACCCTAACCCTAACACGAACCCTAACCATAACAATAACACTTACCCTTACCATAACCCTAACCCTTATCCTAAACCTAACCTTAACCCTAACACTAACCCTAACCCTTAACCTAACCCTAACATTAACATTAACCCCTAACCCTAACCCTTACCCTTATCCTTACCCTAACCCTAACCCTAACCCTTACACTTACCCTAAACCTAACCCTAACCCTTACCCTAACCCTAACACTAACCCTTACCTTAACCTAACCTAACCCTAACCTCAACCTTAACCCTAACCCTAAATCTAACCCTAGCCCTTACCCTTACTCTAACACTAAGCCTAACCCTAACCCTAACCATAACCATAACCCTTAGCCTAATCCTAATCCTAATCCTAACCCTAAACCTATCCCTCACCCTAAACTTAACCCTTACCCTAAAACTAGGCCTAACCCTAACCCTAACCCTAACATTAACCCTTACCCTAACCCTAACCCTAAACCTAACACTCACCCTAACCCTAACACTTACACTTACCCTAACCCTAACCCTTATCCTAACCCTAAACCTAACAGTAACCCTAACCCTAAACCTTAACCTAACCCTAACAGTAACCCTAACCCCTAACCCTAACCCTTAACTTAACCCTTACCCTAACCCTAAACCTTACCCTTACCCTAACCCTAACCCTAACCCTAACCCTAACCGCAACCCTAACCCTAAAACTAACTCTAACCCTAACCCTAAGTCTTGCCCTTACCCTAACCCTAACCCTAAACCTAACACTAACCCTAAACCTAACTCTAACCCTATCCCTTACCCTTTCCCTAACCCTAACCCTTACCCTTTCCCCAACCCTAACCCTAAACCTAACCCTAACCTTAACCCTAACCCTAAACCTAACCCTAACCCTAACCCTTAGATTTACCCTAAGCCTAACCCTAAATCTAAACCTAAGCCTAATCCTAACCATAACCCTAACCCTAAACCTAAACTTAATCCTAACCCTAACCCTAACCCTTACACTTACCCTAACCCTAACCCTAAACCTAACCCTAACTCTAAAACTAATCCTTACCCTCACCCTAACCCTAACCCTAACCTTAACCCTTAACCTTATCCTAACCCCAAACCTATCCCTAACCCTAACCCTAACCCTAACCCTTACACTAACCCTAACCCTAACACTTACCCTTACCCTAACCCTAACCCTAAACTTAACCCCAACCCTAAACCTAACCCTAACCCTAACCCTAACCCTAACCCTTACGCTAACCCTAACGCTAAACCTAACCCTAACCCTAACCCTTACCCTAACCCTAACCCTAACCCTAACCCTTACACTAACCCTAACCCTAACTCTAACCCCTATCCCTAACCCTTACCCTAACCCTAAACCGTAACCTTACCCTAACCCTAACCCTAACCCTAAACTTAACCCTAAACCTAACACTAACCCTAACCCTAACCCTTATGCTAACCCTAACCCTAAACCTAACCCTAACCCTAACCCTTACCCTTACCCTAACCCTAAACCTAACACTAATCCCTACCCTAATCCTAACCCTAACCCTAACCTTTACCCTTACTCTAACTCTAACCCTAACCCTCACCCTAATTCTAACCATTACCCTAAGTCTAACCCTTACCCTAAGTATAACTCTAACCTAAACCTAACCCTAATCCTAACCCTTACCCTTACCCGAACCCTTACTACAAACCTAACCCTAACCCTAAACCTAACCCTTACCCTAACCCTAACCCTAACCCTAACCCTTACTCTTACCCTTACCCTAACCATAAACCTAACCCCTAACCCTAACCTTAACCCTAACCCTAATTCTAACCCTTAGCCTTACCCTAACCCTAACCCTAAACCTAACCATTAACCTTACCCTAACCCTAACCCTTAACCTACCCCTAAACCTAACTCTAATCCTTACCCTAACCATAACCTATCCCTAACCCTAACCTTAACCCTAACCCTTACCCTTACCTTAACCCTAACCAAAAACCTAACCCTAAACCTAACACTAACCCTTACCATAACCCGAACCCTAACCCCAAACCTAACCTTAACCCTAACCCTAACCCTTACCCTAACCCTAACCCTAACCCTAACCCTTACACTTACCCTAACCCTAACCGCAAACCTAACACTAACCCTAACCCTAAACCTTACCCTTACCCTAACATAACCCTAACCCTTACGCTAACCCTAACCCTAACCCCTAACCCTAACCCTAAACCTAAAACTTACACTTACCCTAATCCTAAAACCTACCCTAACCCTAACCCTAAACCCTAACCCTAACCCTAACCCCTAACCCTAAACCTAACCCTAACCCTTACCCTAACCCTTACCCTTACCCTTACCCTAACCCTAACCCTAACCCTAAACTTTAGGCTAACCCTAACCCTAACCCTAACCCTTACCCTTACCCTAACTGTAACCTTAAATCTAACCCTAACCTTAACCTAACCCTAACCCTAACTCTAACCCTTAGTCTTACCCTAACCCCAACCCTAATCCTAACCCTTACCCTAACCCTAACTCTTCCTTTAGCCTTACCCTAAGCCTAATCCTAACCATAACCCTTCCCTAACCCTAACCATAACCCTTACCTAACCCTTAGACTAACACTAACCCCTTACCCTAACCCTAACCCTAACACTCACCCTAACCCTAACCCTAAACCTTACCCTAAATCTAATCCTAAGTCTAACCCTTAGACTTACCCTAAGCCTTAGCCTAACCCTAACCCTTACCCTAACCCTAAACCTAACCCCAACCTTAACCGTAACGCTAACCTTAACCCCTAACACTATCCCATAACTTAACGCTCACCCTCACCATAACCCTTACCGTAACCCTTACCCTAACCGCAACCCTAACCCTAACCCTTACCCTTACCCTCATCCTAACGCTAACCCTAACCCCAACCCTAAACGTAACCCTAAACTTACCCTTACCCTAACCCTAACCCTTAACCTAACCCTAACATTAACCCTAATCCTAACCCTTAACCTAACCATAATCCTTACCATAACCCTAAACCTAACCCTAACCCTAACCTTAACCCTAACCATTACCCTTACCTTAACCCTAACCCTAACCCTAAACCTTACCCTAACCTTAACCCTAACCCTACCCTTACCATAACCCTAACTCCAAATCTAACCCTATCCTTAACCCTAACCCTAACCGATACTAACCCTAACCCTAACCCTATCATTACTCTTACCCTAACCCTAACCCCAAACCTAACCCTAACCCTAACCATAAACCTTACCCTTACCCTAAACCTAACCCTAACCCTATCCCTAAACCTAACCCTAACCCTAACCCTAACCCTTACCCTTTCCCTAACCCTAACCCTAACCCTAACCCCAACCCTAAACCTAACCCTAACTCTTACCCTTACCCTAACCCTAAGCCTTAACCTACCCCTTACACTAAACCAAACCGTAACCCTTACCCTAACCCTAATCCTTACCCTAACCATAACCTATCCCTAACCCTAAACTTAACCCTAATCATTACCCATACCCTAACCCTAACCCTTACCCTAAACCTAACACTAACCTTAACACTAACCCTTACCCTTACCCTAAACCTAACCCCAAACCTAACCCTAATCCTAACCCTAACCCTTACCCTAACTGTAACCCTAACCCTAACCCTAACTCTAACCCTAACCCTAACCCAAACCCTAACCCTTATCCTAACCCTAACCCTAACCCTTAGCCTAACCCTAACCATAACCCTAACCCTAACCTTAACCATAACCCTAACCTAACCAAAACCCTAACCCTAACCCTAACCCTAACCCTAACCCTAACCCTAACCCTTTCACTAACCCTAACCATAACCATAATCCTAAACCTAACCCCAACCCTAACCCTAACCCTTACCCTTTCCTTAACCCTAACCCTAACCGTAACCCTACCCCAATCCCTAACCCTACCCCAACCCTAACCCTAACCCTAACCCTAACCCTAACCCTTACCCTTACCTAAACCCTAACCCTTAACCTACCCCTAACCCGAACCCTAACCCTAAACCTTACCCTTACCCTAACCCTAAAAGTAACCCTAACCCGAACCCTAACCCCTAATCCTAACCCTAACCCTTACTCTTACCCTAAACCTAACCCTAACGCTAACCCTTACACTTACCCTAACCCTAAATCTAACCAAAACCCTAACCCTAACCCTTACCCTAACCCCAAACCTAACCCTAACCCTAACCCTGAACCTTACCTTTACCCTAAACCTAACACTAACCCTAACCCTAACCCTTACCCGAAACCTAACACTAACCCTAACCCTAACCCTTACACTTACCCTAACCCTAAACCTAACCCTAACCCTAACCCTAACCCTAACCCTTACCCTAACCCTAAACCTAACCCTAATCCTTACCCTAACCCTAACCCTAACCCTAATCCTTACCCTCTCCCTAACCCTAACCCTAACTCTAACATTTACCCTAAACCTAACCCTAACCCTGACCCTTACCCTTACCCTAACCCTAACCTTTAACCTAACCATAATACTAACCCTAACCCTAAGCCTTACGTTTAACCCTAACCCTATCCCTAACTGTAACCCTAACCCTAACCTTAACCCTAACGCTAACCCAAATCCTAAACCTTCCCCTTCCCCTAACTCTAACCTTAAACCTAACCCTAACCCTAACCCTAACCCTTACACTTACCCTAACCCTAACCTTCACCCCAAACCTATCCCTAACCCTAACAATAACCCTAGCACTAACCTAACCCTTACCCTAATCCTAACGGTAACCCTAACCACTAACCCTAACCCTTACCCTAATCTTTACCCTTAACCTAACCCTAACCCTACCTCTAACCCTAACCCTAAATCTAACCGTAAGCCTTACCCTAACCCTAACCCTAACGCTTAGCCTAGCCCTAACCCTAACCTCAACACTAACCCTAACCCTAACCCTAACCCTAAACCCAAACCTAACGCTAACGCTAAACCTTACCCTTATCCTAAACCTAACCCTAACCCTAACCCTGTACCCTATCCCTAACCCTAACCCTCACCCTTACCCTAACCCTAACCCTAAACTTAACCCTAAACCTAACACTAACCCTAACTCTAACCCTTACCCTAACCCTAACCCTGAACCTAAATCTAACCCTAACCCTTACCCTTTCCCTTAGCCTAAACCTAAACCTAACCCTAACCCTAACCCTAACTCTTTCCCTAACTCTAACCTAACCCTAACCCTAACCCTTACCCTAACCCTAAACCTAACCCTAAACATAAACCTTATTCTCACCCTAACCCTAACCCTAACATTAATTCTAACCCTGACCCTAACCCTAACCCTTACTCTAACCCTAACCCTAACCTTAATCCTTACCCTAACTCTAACCCTAACCCTAACCCTTACCCTAAGCCTAACCCTGAGCCTAAACCTAACCATAACCCTTACCCTTACCCTAACCCTAACCCTAACTCTAAAACTAACCCTAACCCGAAACCTAACCCTTACCCTAACCCTAACCTTAACCCTAACCCTAACCATAACCCTAACCCTTACCCTAACCCAAACCCTATCACTAACCCTACACTAAACCTATCCTAAACTTTACCCTTACTCTAACACTAACCCTAACCCTAACCCTTACCCTTACACTAACCCTAATCCTAACACTAACTCTAACCCCTAACCCTAACCCTAACCTTATACATAATACTTACCATAACCCTAAACCTAAATCTAACCCTTACCATTACCGTAACCCTAAGCCTAAACGTAATGCTAACCCTAACCGTAAACCGAAAACTAATCCTTACCCTAACCCTAACCCTAACCCTAAACCTAACCCTTACCCTTAGCCTAACCCTAACCCTAAATTTGATTCTCACCCTAACCCTAACCCTAACCCTAACCGTTACCCTAACCCTAACCCTAATCCTAGCCCTAACCCTAACCCTAACCCTAAACTTAACCCTAACCCTTTGCCTAAACCTAACCTTAACCCTAAACCTAACCCTAACCGTAACCCTAACCCTAAACCTCACCCTTACCCTTACTCTAAACTTAACCCTAAACCTAAACCTAACCCTAACCCTAAACCCTAACCCTAACCATTACCCTTACCCTAAACCTAACCCTAACTCTAACCCTAACCAAAACCCTAATCCTAACCCTTACCCTCACCCTAACCCTAACCCTAACCCCTAACCCCAACCCTTACCCTAACCCTAACCCTAACCCTAACACTTACCCTAACCCTAACCCTAATCCTTACCCTAACCCTAACCCTAAACCTAACCCTAACCCTTTTCCTAACCCTAAACTTAACCCTAAACCTAACCCTAACGCTAACACTAACCCTAACCCTCACCCTTACCCTTACTCTAAACCTAACCCTAACCCTAAACCTAACCCCTAACCCTAACTCTTACCCTTATACTATCCCTAACACTAACCCTAACCCTAACACTTACCCTAACCATAAACCTAATCCTAAACCTAACCCTAACCCTTACCCTAACCCTAACCCTTACCCTAACCCTATCCCTAACCCTTACCCCAACCCTAACAATTACCATTACCCTAACCCTAACCCTAAGCCTTACCCTAACCCTAACCCTAAACATAACCTTAACTCTAAAGATAACCCTAACCCTTAACCTTACCTTAACCCTAAACCTAACACTAACCCTAACCCTTACCCTAACCCTAACCATAACCCTAATCCTTTCCCTAACCCTAACCCTAACCCTTACCCTTTCCCTAACCCTAACCCTAACCTTAACCCTTACCCTAACCTTAACCCTTACACTTATCTTAACCCTAATCCTACACCTAAACCTAACCCTAATCCTAACCCTAAACCTAACCCTAACCCTAACCCTTACTGTTACACTAACCCTAACCCTAACCCTAACCCTAAAACTTACCCTTACCCTAACCCTAACCCTAACCCTAACCCTAACCCTTACCCTAACCCTAACCCTAACACTAAACCCTAACCCTACCCTAACCCTAAACCTAACCCTTACCCAAACCCTAACCCTTACCCTAACCCTAAACCTAACCCTTAGACTAACCCTATCCCTAACCCTACCACTAACCTTAGCCTTAACCCTAACCCTAACCCTAACCCTTACCCTAACCCTAACCCTAACCCTAACCTTAATGCTAACCTAACCCTAAACCTAACCCTAACCCTAAGAGTTACCTTTACCCTAAGCCAAACCCTAAACGGAAACCTAACACTAATCCTAACCCTAACCCTAAACCTAATCCTAAACTTAACCCTAACCCTAACCCTAACCCTTACCCTTACCCTAACCCTAACACTAAACCTAACCCTAACTCTAAAACTAATCCTTACCCTCACCCTAACACTAACCCTAACCTTAACCCTTACCCTTACCCTAACATCAAACCTAACCCAAACCCTAACCCTAATCCTAACACTTACACTTCCCCTAACCCTTACCCTAACCCTTACCCTTCAATAACCCTAACCCTAACCCTAACCCTAACCCTTACACTAACCCTAAACATAACCCTAACCCTAACCCTAACCCTTACATTAACCCTAATCCTAACACTAATCCCTATCCCTAACCCTTACCCTAACCCTAACCCTAACCCTAACCCTTACCCTAATCCTAACCCTAACTCTAACCCTAACCCTTACACTAACCCTAACCGTAACCCTAACCCTAACCCTAACCCTAACCCTTACCCTAACCCTAACCCTGAGCCTAAACCTAACCATAACCTTTACGCTTACCCTAACCCTATCCCTAAACCTAACCCTTACCCTAACACGAAACCTAACTCTTACCCTAACCCTAACCTTAACCCTAACCCTAACCATAACCCTAACCCTTACCCTAACCCTAACCCTATCCCTAACCCTACACTATCCCTTTCCTAACCTTTACCCTTACTCTAACCCTAACCCTAACCCTAACCCTTACACTAATCCTAACCCTAACCCTAACTCTAACCTCTAACCCTAACCCTAACCTTATACATAACCCTTACCCTAACCCTAACCCTAAATCTAACCCTTACCCTTACCCTGACCCTAAGCCTAACTTAATGCTAACCCTAACCCTAAACCGAAACCTAATACTTATCCTAACCCTAACCCTAACCCTACCCTAACACTTACCCTAACACTAATCCTTACCCTAACCCAACCCTAATCCTTACCCTAACCCTAACCCTAAACCTAACCCTAACCCTTTGCCTAACCCTAACCTTAACCCTAAACCTAACCCTAACCCTAACACTAACCCTAACCCTAACACTTACCCTATCCCTAAACCTAATCCTAAACCTAACCCTAACACTTACCCTAACCCTAACCCTTACCCTAACCCTAACCCTAACCCTAACCCCAACCCTAACGATTACCATTACCTTAACCCTAACCCTAACCCTAACAGTAACCCTAACCCTAAGCCTAACCCTAACAGCTAATCCTAAACCTAACCCTAAACCAAACTCTAACCCCTCATCCTAACCCTTACCCTTATGCTGTCCCTAACCGTAACCCTAACCCTAACACTTACCCTAATCCTAACCTTACCCTTAGCCTAACCCTAACCCTAACTCTAACACTAAACCTAAACCTTACCCTAACCCTTAGCCTCACACAAACCCTAACCCTAACCCTAACCCCTAACCCTAACCCTTACCCTAACCCTAACCGTAAACCTAACCTTAACTCTAAAGATAACCCTAACCCTTACCCTTACCTTAACCCTAAACCTAACACTAACCCTAACCCTAACACTGAACCTTACTCTAACCCTTAATGCTAACCCTAACCCTAACCCTAACCCTTACCCTAACCCTAACCCTAACCCTAAATCTTTCCCTAACCCTAACCCTAAACCTAACCCTTACCCTTTCCCTAACCCTAACCCTAACCTTAACCCTAACCCTAACCTTAACCCTTACACTTATCTTAACCCTAATCCTACACCTAAACCTAACCCTAATCCTAACCCTAAACCTAACACTAACCCTAACCCTTACTGTTACCCTAACCTTAACCCTAACCCTAACCCTAACACTTACCCTAACCCTAAACCTAACCCTAACCCTTACCCTAACCCTAACTGTAACACTAAACCCTAACCCTACCCTAACCCTAACCCTAACTCTTACCCAAACACTAACCCTTACCCTAAACCTAACCCTAACCCTTAGCCTAACTCTAATCCTAACCCTAACTTTAAAACTAACCCTAACACTAACCCTAAACCTTATCCTTACCCTAACCCTATCCCTAACCCTACCACTAACCTTAGACTTAACCCTAACCCTAACCCTAACCCTTACCCTAACCCTCACCCTAACCCTTACATTTACCCTAACCCTAACCCTAACCTTAATACTAACCTAAACCTAACCCTAAACCTAACCCTAAACCTAACAGTTACCTTTATCCTAAGCCAAACCCTAAACCGAAACCTAACACTAATCCTAACACTATCCATAAACCTAACCCTAAACTTAACCCTAACCCTAACCCTTACCCTTACCCTAACCCTAACACTAAACCTAACCCTAACTCTAAAATTAATCCTTACCCTCACCCTAAACCTAAACCTAACCCTAACCCTAACTCTAACCTTAACCCTTACCCTTACCCTAACCCTAAACCTAACCCAAACCCTAATCCTAATCCTAACACTTACCCTTCCCCTAACCCTTACCCTAACCATTACCCTTACCCTAATCCTAACCTTAACCATAACCCTTACCCTAACCCTAACCCTAACCCTTACCCTTACGTTATCCCTAACCATAACCCTAACACTAACCCTTACACTAACCCTAACCCTAACCCTAATCCCTATCCCTAACCCTTACCCTAAACCTAACCCTAAGCCCTAACACTAACCCTTACCCTAACCCTCACCCTAACCCTAACCCTTACTCTAATCCTAACCCTAACTCTAACCCTAACCCTTACACTAACCCTAACTGTAACCCTAACCCTAACCCTAACCCTAACCCTTACCCTAACCCTAACCCTAAACCTAACCTTAACTCTAAAAATAATCCTAACCCTTACCCTTAACTTAACCCTAAACCTAACACTAACCCTAACCCTGACCCTTAACCTTACTCTAAACCTTAATGCTAACCCTAACCTAACACATACCCTAACCCTAACCCTAACCCTAACCCTAATCATTACCCTAACCCTAACCCTAACCCTAACCCTTACCCTTTCCCTAACCCTAACCCTAACCTTAACCCTAAACCTAACCCTAACCTTAACCCTTACACTTACCTTAACCCTAATAATACACCTAAACCTAACCCTAATCCTAAACCTAAACCTAACCCTAACCGTAACCCTTACTGTTACACTAACCCTAACCCTAACCCTAATCCCTATCCCTAACCCTTACCCTAATGCTAACCCTAACCCCTAACCCTAACCCTTACCCTAACGCTAACCCTTACCCTAACCCTTACCCTAATCATAACCCTAACTCTAAACCTAACCCTTACAATAACCCTAACCATAACCCTAACCCTAACCCTAACCCTAAACCTTACCCTAACCCTAACCCTGAGCCTAAACCTAACCATAATGCTTACCCTTACCCTTACCCTAACCCTAACCCTAACCCTAACCCTTACCCTTACACTAACCCTAACCCTAACCCTAACTCTAACCCCTAACCCTAACCCTAAACTTAAACGTAACACTTGCCCTAACCCTAACCCTAAATCTAACCCTTACCCTTACCCTAACCCTAAGCCTAACCTTAATGCTAACCCTAACCCTAAACTGAAACCTAATCCTTACCCTAAACCTAACCCTAACCCTAAACCTAACCCTTACCCTTACCCTAACCCTAACCCTAAACTTAATGCTAACCCTAACCCTAACCCTAAACCTTACCCTAACCCTAACCCTAATCCTATCCCTAACAATAACCCTAAACCTAAACCTAACCCTTACACTTTCCCTAACCCTAAACTTAACCCTAAATCTAAACCTAACCCTAAACCTAACCCAAACTCTAACCCTAACAATAACCCTCATCCTAACCCTTACCCTTACCCTCACCCTAACACTACCCCTATCCCTGACCCCTAACCCCAACCCTTACCCTAACCCTAACCCTAACCCTAACCCTTACCCTAACCCTAACCCTAATCCCTACCCTAACCCTAACCCTAAACCTAACCCTAACCCTTTCCCTAACCCTAACCTTAACCCTAAACCTAACCCTAACGCTAACACTAACCCTAAGCCTAACCCTTACCCTTACTCTAAACCTAACCCTAACCCTAACCCTAACCCTAAACCTAACCCCTAACCCTAACTCTTACCCTTATACTATCCCTAACACTAACCCAAAACCTAAACCTAATCCTAAACCTAACCCTAACCCTTACCCTAACCCTTACCCCAACCCTAACAATTTCCCTTACCCTAACCCTAACCCGAACACTTAAACTAACCCTAACCCTAAGCCTAACCCTAACCGCTAATCCTAACCCTATCCCTAAACCAAACCCTAAATCCTAATCCTAACCCTTACCCTTAGGCTGTCCCTAACCCTAACCCTAACCCTAACACTTACCCTAACCCTAACCTTACCCTTACCCTAACACTAACCCTAACTCTAACACTAAACCTAACCCTTACCCTAACCCTTACCCTCACCCCAACCCTAACCCTAACCCTAACCCCTAACCCTAACCCTTACCCTAACCCTAACCCTAACCCAAAACCTAACCTTAACATTAAAGATAACCCTAACCCTTACCCTTACCTTAACACAAAACCTAAAACTAACACTAACCCTAACACTTAACCTTACTCTAACCCTTAATACTAACCCTAACCCTAACCCTAACCCTTATCCTAACCCTAACCCTAACCCTAATCCTTACCCTAAACCTAACCCTAAGCCTAACCCTTACCCTTTCCCTAACCCTAACCCTAACCTTAACCCTAACCCTAACCCTAAACTTAACACTTACACTTACCTTAACCCTAATCCTACACCTAAACCTAACCCTAATCATAACACTAAACCTAATCCTAACCCTAACCCTTACTGTTACCCTAACCCTAATCCAAAATCTAACCCTAACCCTAACACTTACCCTTACCCTAACCCTAAACCTAACCCTTACCCTAACCCTAACCCTAACACTAAACATTAACCGTACCCTAACCCTAACCCTAACCCTTACCCAAACCCTAACCCTTACCCTAACCCTAACCCTAACCCTTAGCCTAACCCTAATCCTAACCCTAACACAAAACCTAACCCTAACACTAACCCTAAACCTTACCCTTACCCTAAACCTATCCCTAACTCTAACACTAATGTTAGCCTTAACCCTAACCCTAACGCTAACCCTTACCCTAACCCTAACCCTAACCCATAACCTTACCCTAACCCTAACCCTAACCTTAATGCTAACCTAACCCTAACCCTAAACCTAACCCTAACCCTAACAGTTACTTTTACCCTAAGCCTAACCCTAAACCGAAACCTAACACTAATCCTAACCCTAACCCTAAACCTAACCCCAAACATAACCCTAACCCTAACCCTAAACCTTACCCTTACCCTAACCCTAACACTAAACCTAACCCTAACTCTAAAACTAATCCTTACCCTCACCCTCACCCTAACCCTAACCCTAACCCTAACCCTAAACTTAACCCTTACCCTTACCCTAACCCTAAAACTAACCCAAACCCTAACCCTAATCCTAACACTTACCCTTCCCCTAACCCTTATCCTAAACCTTACCCTTACCCTAACCCTAACCCTTACCCTAACCCTAACCCTAACCTTAACCCTTACCCTAATCCTAACACTAATCCTAACCCTAATACTTATCCCTTAACCTTACCCTAAACCTAACCCTAACCCCTAACCCTAACCCTAACCCTCACCCTTACCATAATCTTAACTTTAACTCTAAACCTAACCCTATCCCAAACCCTAACCCTTACCCTAACCCTAACCCTAACCCTTAGCCTAACCCTAACCCTACCCCTAAACTTAACCCTAACCCTAACACTAATCCTAAACCTTACCCTTACCCTAACCCTATCCCAAACCCTAACACGAACCCTAGCCTTAACCCTAACACTAACCCTAAGCCTAACCCTAACCCTTACCCTAACCCTATCCCTACCCTAACACTAACCCTAGCCTTAACCCTAACCCTAACCCTTCCCCTTACCCTAACCCTAACCCTAACCGTAACTTTAATCCTAAGCCTTACACTTACCCTAACCCTAACCCAAAACCTAACCCTAACCCTAACCCTTGCCCTAAACCTAACCCTAACCCTTACCCTAACCCTAACACTCACCCTAACCCTAACCCTAACCCTAACCCTTACCCTTACCCTAACCCTAACCCTAACCCCAAACCTTACCCTTACCCTAACCCTAACCCTAACCTTAGTGCTAACCCTAAACCTAACCCTAACTCTTACCCTAACCCTAAGACTAACCCTAATTCTTACCCTACCCTAACCCTAACCCTAACCCTTACCCTTCCCTAACCCTAACCCTAACCCTAACCCTAAACCTAAGACTAACCCTAACCCTAACACTAACCCTAACCCTAACACTTACCCTTATATAACCTACTCTAACCCTAACCCTTACCCTAACCATAAACCTGACCCTAACCCTAAGACTAACCCTAACCCTAACCCTAACCCAAACCCTAACACTTACCATTACATAACCTAACCCTAACACTAACCCTAACACTTACCCTAAACCTAACCCTTACCCTAACCCTAACCCTTACCCTTACCCTAACCCTATCCCTAAACATAACCCTAAACCTAACCCTAACCTTAACCCCTAACCCTAACCCTAACACTTACCCTTAACCTAACCCTAACCCCTAACCTTAATCCTAAACCTAACCCTTACCCTCATCCTAACCCTAACCCTAACCCTAACACTTTTCCTTACGCTAACACTAACCCCAACCCTACACCTTACCCTTACCCTAAACCTAACCCTAACCCTAACTTTCACCCTATCCCTAACCCTGACCCTAACCTTAACCCTAACCCTTACACTTACCTTAACCCTAACGCTAAACAAAGCTCTAACCCTAACCCCTAACCCTAACCATAAACCTAACCCTACACCTTACCCTTACCCTAACCCTAACCCTAACCCTAACACTAACCCTTTCTCTAACCCTAAACCTAAGCCTAATCCTTACCCTAACCCTAACCCTAACCCTAAACCTAACCCTAACCCTAACCCTAACCCCTAACGCTAACCCTAACCCTAACCCTAACCCTTACCCTTACCCTAACCCTAACCCTAACCCTAACACTTACTCTTACCCTAACCCTAATCCTAAACCTTACTCTAAACCTAACCCAAACCCTAACACTAACCCTAACCCTAACCTTAACCCTTAACCTAACCCTAAACTTAACCATAACCCGAACCCATACCCTTACTCTAACCCTAACCCTAACACTTAGCCTTATGCGAACCCTAACCCCTAACCTTAACCCTAACCCTAACCCTTACCCTCATACTTACCCTAACCATAACCCTAACCGTAACACTGTCCCTTACCCTAACACTAACCCTAACCCTAACCACTAAGCCTAAACCTAAATCTAAACCTTACCATTACCCTAACCCTAAACATAACCCTAACCCTTACCCCTAACCCTAACCCTAACCCTAACTCTAACCCTTACCCTAAACCTAACTCTAACCCTTACCCTAACCCTAACCCAAACCCTAACCCTAACCCTAACAATTACCCTTACCCTAACCCTAATCCTAAACCTAATCCTAAACCTAACCCAAACCCTAACACTAACCCTAACCCTAACCCTTAACCTAAAAATAACCATAACCCTAAACCTAACCCTTCCCCTTACCCTATCCCTAACCCTAACCTTAATGCTAACCCTAACCCTAACCCTAACCCTTACCCTAACACTAACACGAAACCTAATCCTTACCCGAACCCTAACCCAAACCCTAACCTTAACCCTAACCCTTTCCCTAAACCTAACCCTAACCCTAACCCTTAACCCTACCCTAAACCTAACCCTAAACCTAACCCTGACACTAACCCTTACCCTAACCCTAACCCTAACCCGAACCCTAAACCCTAAACCTAACCATAACCCTCACCCTAACCCTCACCCTTCTCCTAAACCTAACCCTAAAACTAATCCTTACCCTTACCCTAACCCTAACCCTAACCCTATCCCTAACCCCAACCCTAACCCTAACCCTAACACTTACCCTTATATAACCTAACCCTAACCCTTACCCTTACCCTAACCCTAACCCTAACCCTAAACCTAAACCTAACCCTAACCCTAACCCTTACCCTATCCCTAACCCCAACCCTAAACCTAACCCTAACCCTAACACTAACCCTAAATCTAACCTTACCCTACCTAACCCTAACCCTTAACCTAAACCTAACCCTAACCCTAACCCTAACCCTTAGCCTTAGCCTTACCCTAACCCTAACCCTAACCCCAACCCTTACCCTTACCCTCACCCTAAACCTAACCTTAGTGCTAACCCTAACCCTAACCCTAACTGTTACCCTAACCCTAACCCTAATCCTTTCCCTAACCCTAACCCTAACCCTAACCCTTACCCTTTCTCTAACTATAACCCTAACCCTAAACGTAACCCTAAGACTAACCCTAACCCTAACACTTACCCTTACATAACCTAACCCTAACCCTAACACTTACCCTAACCCTAACACTACCCTAACCCTAACCCTTACCCTTACCCTAACCCTATCCCTAAACATAACCCTAACCCTAACCCTAACCTTAACCCCTAATCCTAACCCTAACACTTACCCTTACCCTAACCCTAACCCATAACCTTAATCCTAAACCTAACCCTTACCCTCATCCTAACCCTAACCCTAACCCTAACACTTTTCCTTACACTAACACTAACCCTAACCCTACACCTAACCCTTACCCTAAACCTAACCCTAACCCTAACCCTTACCCTATCCCTAACCCTAACCCTAACCTTAACCCTAACCCTTACACTTACCTTAACCCTAACCCTAAACAAATCTCTAACCCTAACCCCTAACCCTAACCATAAACCTAAACCTAAACCTTACCCTTACCTTAACCCTAACCCTAACCCTAACCCTTTCTCTACCCCTAACCCTAAGCCTAATCCTTACCCTACCCCTAACCCTAACCATAAACCTAACCCTAACCCTAACCCCTAATCCTAACCCTAACCCTTACCCTTACCCTAACCTTAACCCTAACCCTAACCCTAACACTTACTCTTACCCTAACCCTAATCCTAACTCTAACTCTAAACCTAACCCAAACCCTAACACTAACCCTAACCCTAAACTTAATCCTTAATCTAACCCTAACCCTAACCGTAACCCGAACCCATACCCTTACTCTAACCCTAACCTAATATTTACCCTTACCTGAACACCAACCCCTAACCTTAACCCTAACCCTAACCCTTACCCTCATACTTACCCTAACCCTAACCCTCACACTTACCGTTACCCCAACCCTAAACCTAACCCTAACCCTTACCCTAAACATAACCCTAACCCTTACCCCTAACCCTAACCCTAACCCTAACCCTTACCCTAAACCTAACCCTAAACCTAACCCTAAACCTAACCCTAACCCTAACACTAACCCTAACGCCAATCCTAACCCAAACCATAACCCTAACCCAAACCCAAACCCTAACCCTAACAATTACCCTTACCGTAACCCTAATCCTAAACCTAACCCTAAACCTAACCCAAACCCTGACACTAACCCTAACCCTAACCCTTAACCTAACTATAACCATAAACCTAAACCTAACCCTTCCCCTTACCCTATCCCTAACCCTAACCTTAATGCTAACCCTAACCCTAACCCTAACCCTAACCCTTACCCTAACACTAACACGAAACCTAATCCTTACCCGAACCCTAACCCAAACCCTAACCTAAACCTAACCCTAACCCTAACCATGACACTAACCCTTACCCTAACCCTAACCCTAACCCGAACCCTAAACCCTAAACCTAACCATAACCCTCACCCTAACCCTCACCCTTCTCCTAAACCTAACCCTAACCCTAATCCTTACCCTTACCCTAACCCTAACCCTAACCCTATCCCTAACCCCAACCCTAACCCTAACCCTAACACTTACCCTCATATAACCTAACCCTAAACCTTACCCTTACCCTAACTCTAACCCTAAACCTAAACCTAAACCTAACCCTAACCCTAACCCTTACCCTATCCCTAACCCCAACCCTAAACCTAACCCTAAACCTAACACTAACACTAACCCTTACCGTAACCCTAACCCTAACCCTAAATCTTACCTTACCATACCTAACCCTAACCCTTACCTTAAACCTAACCCTAACCCTAACCCTAACCCTTACACTTATCCTAACCCTAACCCTAACCCCAACCCTTACACTTACCCTCACCCTAACCTTAACCTTAGTGCTAACCCTAACCCTAACCCTAACTCTTACCCTAACCCTAACACTAACCCAAATCCTTACCTTAACCCTAACCCTAACCCTAACCCTCCCCCTTTCCCTAACCCTAACCGTAACCCTAACCCTAACCCTAAGACAAACCCTAACCCTAACCCTAAACCCAACCCTAACACTTACCCTTATATAACCTAATCCTAACCCTAAACCTTACCCTAACCATAAACCTAACCCTAACCCTAACCCCTAACCCTAACCCTAACCCTAACTCTAACCATTACCCTTACCCTAACACTAACACTAAACCTAACCCTTACCCTAACCCTAACCTTAACCCTTACCGTAACCCTAACCCTAACCCTTACCTTAACTCTAACTCTAACCCTAACCCTTACTCTAACCCTAACCCTAACTCTTACCCTAACCCTAACCCTTACCCTTACCCTAACCCTAACCCTAAACCTAACCCTAACCCTAACCCTAAACCTAACCCTAAACCTAACCCCTAGCCCTAACCCTATCACTTACCCTTACCCTAACCCTAACCCCTAACCTTAACCCTAACCCTAACCCTTACCCTCATCCTAACCCTAACCCTAACCCTAACACTTTCCCTTACCCTAACCCTAACACTAAACCTTACCCTTACCCTAAACCTAACCCTAACACTTACCCTATCCCAAACCCTAACCCTAACCTTAACCCTAAACCTTACACTTACCTTAACCCTAACCATAAACCTAGCCCTAAACCTAACCCCTAACCCTAACCCTAAACCTAAACCTCACCGTTACCCTAACCCTAAACCTAACTCTAACCCTTACCCTTAACCCTAATCCTAACCCTAAACCTAACCCTAACCTTAAACCTAACCCTAAACCTAACCCTCACCCTAACCCTAACCCTAACCCTAACAATAACCCTTAACCTAACCTAACCCTAACCTGAACTCATACCCTTACTCTAATCCTAACCCTAACACTTTCCCTTACCCGAACCCTAACCCCTAACCCCAACCCTAAACTTAACCTTACCCTTACCCTAACCCTAAACATAACCCTAACCCTAACCCTTACCCCGAACCCTAACCCTAACCCTTACCCTAAACCTAACCTTCAGCATAAACCTAAACCTAACCCTAACACGTACCCTAACCCTAAGGCTAACCCTAACCCTTACCCTAACCCTAACCATAACCCTAAACCTAACCCTAACCCTAACACTTAACCCTAACCCTAACTGTAACCCTAACACTTACCCTTATCCTAACCCTAATCCTAAACCTAACCCAAAACCTAACCCAAAACCTAACACTAATCCTAACCTTAAACCTAACCCTTAACCTAACCCTAACCCTAACCTTAACCCTTCCCCTTACCCTATCCCTAACCCTAACCTTAATGCTAACCCTAACCCTAACCCTAACCCTTACCCTAACACTAACCCAAAACGTAATCCTTACCCGAACCCTAACCCAATCCCTAACCCTAACCCTTACCATTTCCCTAAACCTAACCCTAACCCTAAAACTTACCCCAACCCTAAACCTAACCCTAACCCTAACCCTGACCCTAACCCTTACCATAACCCTAAACCTAACCCTAACCGTAACCCTTCCCCTTACCCTATCCCTAACCCTAACCTTAATGCTAACCCTAACCCTAACCCTAACGCTTACCCTAACACTAACCCGAAACCTAATCCTTACCCCAAATCTAACCCAATCCATAACCCAAACCCTTACCATTTCCCTAAACCTAACCCTAACCCTAAACTTTACCCCTACCCTAAACCTAACCCTAACCCTAACCCTGACCCTAACCCTTAACATAACCCTAAACCTAACTCTAACCCCTAACCCTAACCCTAACCCTAACCCTTACCCTTACCCTAACCCTATCCCTAACCCTAACACTTCTCTTACCCTAACCCTAATCCTAACCCTAACTCTAAACCTAACTCAAACCCTAACACTAAGCCTAACCCTAACCCTAACCCTTAACTTAACCCTAACCCTAACCGTAACCTGAACCCATAACTTACTCTAACCCTAACCCTAATACTTACCCTTACCGGAACCATAACCCCTAACCCTAACCCTAAACCTAAACCTTACCCTTACCCTAACCCTAAACATAACCCTAACCCTTACCCCTAACCCTAACCCTAACACTAATCCTTACCCTAAACATAACCCTAATCCTAACCCTAACCCTAACCCTAACCCTTACCCTAACCCTAACGCTGAGCCTAACCCTTACCCTTACCCTAACCCTAACCCTAAACCTAACCCTAACCCTACCGTCTAACCCTAACCCTAACCCTAAATCTAACCGTTCCCCTTACCCTATCCCTAACCCTAACCTTAATGATAAACCTAACCCTAACCCTAACACTTACCCTAACCCTAATCCTAACCCTTACCCTTACCCTAAACCTAACCCTAACCCTAACCCCTAACCCTAACCCTAACCCTAAACTTAACCCTTACCCTTACCCTAACCCTAACCCTAACCCTAACTCTAACACTTACTCTTACAATAACACTAATCCTAACCCTAACTCTAAACCTAACACAAACCCTAACACTAACCCTAACCCTAACCCTTATCCTAACCCTAAACCCAACACTAACCCAAACAATTACCCTCAGTCTAAACCTAACCCTAACCCTTACCATAACCCTAATCCGAACCCTGACCCTACCCCTAAACTTACCCTAAC
The DNA here is from genome assembly GCA_024803745.1 of Megascapheus bottae. Taxonomy (NCBI): domain Eukaryota; kingdom Metazoa; phylum Chordata; class Mammalia; order Rodentia; family Geomyidae; genus Megascapheus; species Megascapheus bottae. Next base: position 4,306,593 of record JANJXV010000053.1, on the reverse strand, counting down.
CCTAACCCTAACCCATAAACCTAACCTTAACCCTAAACCTAACCCTTACCCTCACCCTAAACCTAACCCTAATCGTAACCCTAACCCTAACCCTAACCCTAACCTTAACACTTACACTTACGTAAACATAACCCTAACCCTAACCCTTAACCTAACAGTAAACCAAATCCTAACCCTAACCCCTAAACCTAACCCTAACCCTAACCCTAACTCTAACCCTTACCCTTAACCTAATCCTAACCCTAACCCTAACCCTTACCCTTTCCCTAACCCTAACCCTAACCCTAATCCTAACCCTAACCCTAACCCTTACCCTTACCCTAACCCTATCCCTAAACCTAAACGTAACCCTAACCCCAACCCTTACCCTAACCCTTACCCTAATCCTAACCCTAAACCTAACCCTAACCCTAACCGTAACCCTAACTCTTACCTAACCCTAAACCTATCCCTAACCCTAACCCTAAACCTAACCCTAACCCTAACCCTTACCCTTAACCTTACCCTAACCCTAACCCTAACCTTAGCCCTAACCCTAACTATAACCCTTACCGTAAACCTTACCCTTACCTTAACCCTAACCCTAACCATAAACTTATCCCTAACCATAACCCTAAACCTAACACTTACCCTAACCCTAACCCTAACCCTAACCCTAACCCAAAACCTACCCCTAACCCTTACCTTCCTCTAAACCTAACCCTAAACCTAACCCTAACCCTAACCCTAACCCTTACCCTAACCCAAACCTAACCCTAACCTTTACCCTAATCCTAAACCTATCCCTAACCCTTACCCTTACCCTAACCCTAACCCTAACCCTAACACTTACCCTTACCCTAACCCTAACCCTAACGCTAACCGTAAACCTAACCCTAACCCTAACCGTAACCCTAACACTTACAGTAACCCTAACCCTGACCCTAACCCTAAATCTTACCCTTACCCTACCTAACCCTAACACTTACCCTAAACCTATCACTAACCCTAACCCTAACCCTAATCCTTACCATTACCTAAACCTAAGCCTAACACTTACATTTACCTAACCCTAACCCTGACCCTAAACCTAACACTTACCCTTAGACTAACCCTAACCCTCACCCTACCCCTTACCCTTACCCTAACCCTAAACCTAACCCTAACCCTAACCCTTACCGTTACCCTAACCCTAACTCTAACTCTAAAGCTAACCCTAACACTAACCCTAAGCCTATACCTTACCCTAACCCTAACCCTAAGCCAAACCCTAACCCTAAGCCTAAACCTAACCCTAACCCTAAACCTAACCCTAACACTAAGCCTAAACCTAACCCAAACCTAACCCTTACCCCTACCCTAAACCTAACCCTAACCCTATCTCTGACCCTAACCCTTACCCTAACCCTAACCATAACCTGAACCCTACCCCCTAACCCTAACCCTAACCCTAACCCTCACCCTAACCATAACCCTTCCCCAAACCCTAACCCTAACACTAACCCTTATCCTTACCCTAACCCTAACCCTAAACTTAACCCCAACCCTAAACCTAACCCTAACCCTTACCCTAACCCTAACACTAACCATAAACCTAACCATAACCCATACCCT
>JANJXV010000053.1:4272500-4300000 GCA_024803745.1 Megascapheus bottae | reverse complement strand
CTTACCATAACCCCAACCCTAACCCTAACCATAACCTTAACCCTAACCTTAACCCTAAACCTAACTCTTACCCTTACCCTAACCCTACCCTAAACCTACCCTTAACCCTAAACCTACCCCTAACCCTTACCTTACTCTAAACCTAACCCTAAACCTAACCCTAACCCTCACCCATACCCTAACCCAACCCTAACCCTAACCTTTACCCTAACGCTAACCCTAAACCTAAACCTAAACCTAACCTCTAACTCTAACCCTAACCCTAACCCTTACACTTGCCCTAAACCTACCCCTAACCCTAACATTTACCCTTACCCTAACCCTAACCCTAACCCTAACCCTCAACCTAACCCTAACCCTAACTCTAACCGAACCCTAAACCTTACCCTTAACCTAAGCCTAACCCTAAACCTAACACTTACACTTACCCTAACCCTAAACATAAAACTTACCCTAAACCTAACCCTAACCCTATCCCTTACCCTTACCCTACCCCTAAGCCTAACCCTAACCCTAACACTTACATTTACCCTAACCCTAAACCTGACCCTAACCCTAACACTTACCCTTAGCCTAACCCTAACCCTCACCCTAACACTTACCCTTACCCTAACCCTAAACCTAACCCTGCCCCTTACCGTTATCCTAACCCTACCCTAACTCTAAACCTACCCCTAACACTAACCCTAATCCTATACATTACCCTAACCTTAACCCTAAGCCTAACCCTAACCCTAAACCTAACTCTAACCCTAAGCCTAAGCCTAAACCTAACCCAAACCTAACCCTAACCCTAACACTAACGCTAACCTAACCCTAACCTTAACCCTAACCCTAACCCCTAACCCTAACACTTACCCTTATCCTAACCCTAACCCTAACCCTAACCCTAAACCTAACCCTAACATAACCCTAACCCTAACCTTATCTCTAACCCCTAACCCTAACCCTAACCCTTACCCTTACCCTATCCCTAACCCTAACCTTAATGCTAACTATAACCCTAACACTAACCCTTACCCTAACACTAACCCGAAACCTAATCCTTACCCGAACCCTAATCCAAACGCTAACTCTAACCCTTACCCTTTCCTAACCCTAACCCTAACCCTAACCCTTACCCCTACCCTAAACCTAACCCTAACCCTATCTCTGACCCTAACCTTTACCCTAAACCTAACCCTAACCCGAACCCTAACCCCTAACCCTAATCCTAACCCTAACCCTAACCCTAATCCTAACCCTTCCCCAAGCCCTAACCCCAACCCTAAACCTTATCCTTACACTAACCCTAACCCTAACCATAAACCTAACCCTATCCCTTACCCTAACCCTAACCCTTACCATAACCCTAACCCTAACCCTAAACTTAACCCTAACCCTTACCCTTACCCTAACCCTAACCCAAACCATTACCCTAACCATAAACCCAACTCCTAACGCTAACCCTAAACCTAACGCTCACCCTAACCCTAACCCTAACCCTAACCCTAACCCCTACCCGAACCTTAACCCTAACCCTAAACCTTTCCTTTACCCTAAACCTAAGCCTAACCCTAATCTAACACTTACCCTTACCCTAACCCTAACCCTGATACTAACCCCAACCTTACCCTAACCCTAACCCTAACCCTGAAACTAACCCTAACTCTAAATCTAACCCTTACCCTTACCCTAACACTAAACCTAACCCTAACCCTAAACCTTACCCTTACATTAAACCTAACCGTAACCCTTACCCTAACCCTAAACCTAACCCTAACCCTAACCCTAAAACTTACTCTAACCCTAACCCTTACCCTAACACTTACCCTTATCCTAACCCTAAGCCTAACCCTAACCATAACCATAACATTAAAACTAACCCCTAACCCTAACCCTAACCTCACCCTAAACCTAACCCTAAAGCAAGCCCTAACCCCCAACCCTAACCCTAACCCAAACCCTTACCCTCAACATAACCCTAACCCTAAACCTAACCCTAAACATAAACCTTACCCTAAACCTAACTCTAACCCTAACCCTTACCCTTACCCTAACCCTAATCCTAAACCTAACCCTAACCCTAACCCTAAACCTAACCCATAGCCTTATCCTAACCCAAAATCTAAACCTAACCCTAACCCTAACCCTAACCCCTAACCCTAAATTTAACCCTAAACCTAACCCTTATCCTAACCCTAACCCTAACCATGTTCCTTACCCTAACCCTAACCCTAAACCTAACCCTTACCATAAACCTAACCCTTACCCTAACTCTAAACCTAACCCTTAGCCTCACCCTAACCCTAACTCTAACCTTAACACTAACCCTAAAGCTAAATCTTACCCTTACACTAACCCTAACCCTAACCCTAACACTAACCCTAACCTTAACCCTAACCCTAACCCTTACCCTTACTCTAACCCTAAACCTAAACCTAACCCTAACCCTAACACTAACCCTAACCTTACCCTTACCCTAACCCTAAGCCTAACCCTAACCCGTACCGTTACCCTAACCCTAAATGTAACTCCAACCCTTACCCTAACCCTAACCCTAACCCTACATGTAACCATAATCCTAACCCTAACGCTAACCCTACCCCTTAACTTAACCTAACGCTAACACTAAACCTAACCCTAACCCTAACCCAAACGCTAACCCCTATCCCTAAACATAACCCTAACCCTAATCCTAACCCTTACACTTATCCTAACCCAAACCCTAAGCCTATCCTCTAACCCTAAACATAAACCTAACCCTAACCCTAACCCTTACACTTACAATAAACCTAACGCTAAACACAACCCTAAATCTAACCCTAACTCTTACCCTAACCCTAACCCTAACCCTACCCCTAACCCTAACCCTAACCCTAACCCAGACTCTAACCCTAACCTTACCCTAACCCTAACCTTAACCCTACCCCTAACCGTAACCCTAACACTAACCCTAACCCTTACCCTTACCCTAACCCTAACCCTAATCCTAAACCCTAACCCTAACCCTAACCTTAACCCTTACCCTTACACTAACCCTAACCCTAAACCTATCTCTAACCCTAACCTTAACCCTAAACCTAACCCTAACCCTAACACTTACCCTAACCCTAAATCGTACGCTTACCCTAACCCTAACCCTAAACCTAACCCTAACCCTAACCCCTAACCCTAACCCTTACCCTTACCCTAACCATAACCCCTAAATTTAACCCTAACCCTAACACTTACACTTATCCTAACCCTAACCCTAACCCTAAGCCTTACCCTAAACCTAACCCTAACCCTAACCTTAAGCCTAACCGTAACTCTAACCCTAACCCTTACCCTTACGCTAACGCTAACCCTAACCCTAACTCTAACGCTAACCCTAACCATAACCCTAAACCTAACCCTAACCCTAAACCTAACCCTTAACTTTATCCTAACCCTAACCATAAATCTAACACTTACAATTACCCTAGCGCCTAACCTAAACCTAACCCCAAACCTAACCCTTACCTTAACCTTAAACCTAACCCTTACCCTTACCCTTAACCTAACCCTAAACCTAACCCTAACCCTAACCCTACCGTAAACCTATCCCTAACCCTAACCCTAACCCTTACGCTTACCTTAACCCTAACCCTAACCCTAACCCTAACACATACTCTTAACCTAATCCTAACCCTAACTCTAACGCTAACCCTAAAACTAACCCTAAACCTAACCCTAATCCTAACCCTAACCCTAACCCTTAACCTAAATCTAAACCTAACCCTAACCCTAACCCTAACCCATAACAGTAACCCTAACCCTAACCCTTAATATTATCCTAACCCTAACCCTAACCCTAACCCCAGCCCTAACGCTTATCCTAACCCTAAATATAACCCTTACCCTTACCCTTACCCTAACCCTAAACCTAACCCTAACCCTAACCCTAACCCTTACCCTTACCCTAACCCTAACCCTAAACCTAACCCTAAACCTTACCCTTACCCTAAACCTACCCCTAACCCTTACCGTAAACCTAACCCTAACCCTAACTCTAACCCTTACCCTTACCCTAACGCTAACCCTAAACCTTACCCTTACCCTAAACCGAACCCTAACCCTAACACATACCCTTACCCTAACCCTAACTCTAACCCTAACCCTAACCGGACCCCTAAACCTAACCCTAAACCTAACCCTAACACTAAACCTAAACCTTACCCTAACCCTAACCCTAAACGAAACACTAAACCTAACCCTAACCCTAACCCCAACCCTTACCCTTACCCTACCCCTAACCTGAAACCTAACCCTAACCCTAAACCTATCCCTAACCCTTACCCTAACCCTAACGTAATCCTACCCTAATCCGTGCCCTTACCATAACCCTAACCCTAACCCTAAAACTTACCCTAACCCTAACCTGAGCCCAAACCCTTACCCTAACCCTAACCCTAACGCTAAACCTAACCCTAATCCTAACCCTTACCCTTACCCAAACCCTAATCCTAACCATAACCCTTACCCTAAGCCTAACCCTAAACCTATCCCTTATCCTAACCCTAACCATAACCCTAACCCTTAATCTAACCCTAACACTAACCCTAAACCCTAACCCTAACCCTTACCTAACCCTAACCCTAACCCTAAACCCTACCATAATCCTAAACCTAACCCTTACCCTCACCCCAACCCTAACCCTAACCCTAAACCGAACCCTAACCGTAACCTTAACCCTAACCCTTACCCTTACACTAATCCTAACCCAAACCCTAAACCTAACCCTAACCCTAACCCTAACCCTCACCCTTACACTAACCCTAACCCAATACCTAACCCTAACCCTTAGCCTTATCCTAACCGTAACCCTAATCTTAACCCTAACCCTAACAATAAACCTAACCTTAAACCTAACCCTTATCCTTTCCCTAACCGTAACCCTAACCCTTACCCTAAGCCTTACCCTAACCCTACCCTAACCCTTACCCTAAGCCTTACACTAACCCTAACCTAACCCTAACCCCTAAACCTAACCCTAAACCTAACCCTCTCCCTAAACCTCACCCTTACCCTTAACCTAACCCTAACACTAACGCTAACCGTAAACCTAACCCTTATCCTAAACCTAACCCTAAACCCTACACGAAACCTAACCCTAACACTAACCCTTACCCTTACCTTAACCCTAAACCTAACCCTAACAATTAGCCTAACCCTAACACTAACCCTACCCCTAACCCTAACCCTAACCCTAACACATACCCTTACCCTAACCCTAACCCTAAAGCTAACCTAACCCTAAAGCTAACCCTAACCCTAACCCTAACCTTAACCCCAACACTAAACCTAACCCTAACCCTAACCCTAAACTTAACCCTTACCCTTTCCCTAACCCTAACCCTAAACCTAAAACTAACCCAAACCCTAACCCTTACTCTAACCCTAACCCTAATCCTAACCCTAAACCTTAACCTTACCCTAACCCTAACCCTAACCCTAACCCTTATCCTAACCCTAACCCTAACCCTTAACCCAACCCTAACACTAACCCTAACCCCTAACCCTAACCCTTACCTAACCCTTACCCTAACCCTAACCCCTAACCCTAACCCTAACCATAACCCTAACCCTTACCGTTACCCTAACCCTAAACCTAAACCTCTCCCTAAACCTAACCCTTACCCTTAACCTAACCCTAACCCTAAAGCTAACCCTAAACCTAACCCTTATCCTAAACCTAACCCTAAACCCTACACGAAACCTAACCCTAACCCTAACCCTTACTCTTACCTTAACCCTAAACCTAACCCTAACAATTAGCCTAACCCTAACCCTAACCCTAACCCTAACCCTAACCCTAACACATACCCTTACCCTAACCCTAACACTAACCCTTACCTAACCCTAAACCTAAACCTAACCCTAACCCTAATCCTTACCGTAACCCTAACCTTAACCCCAACACTAAACCTAACCCTAACCCTAACCTTAACCTTTAAACTTTCCCTAACCCTAACCGTAAACCTAAACCTAACCCTAACCCTAACCCTTACCTTTACCCTAACGCTAACCCTAAACCTTACCCTTACCCTAAACCTAACCCTAACCTTTACCCTAAACCTAACCCTCACCCTAACCCTAACCCTTACTCTTAGCTTCCCCTAACCCTAACCCTAACCCTTACCCTTACTGTAACGCTAAGCCTAATCCAAACCCTAACCCTAACACATACCCTTACCCTAACCCTAACCCAAACTCTAACGCTAACCCTAAACCTAACCCTAAACCTAACCCTAACCCTAAATCTAACCCTTACCATAACCCTAACCTTAACCGAAGCACTAATCGTAACCCTAACCCTAAGCCCAACCCTTACCCTTACCCTAACCCTAACCTGAAACCTAACCCTAACCCTAAACCTTACCCTAACCCTAACCTAAGCCTAACCATAATCCTTACCCTTACCATAACCCTAACCCTAACTCTAAAACTAACACTAAACCTAACCTTAACCATAACCCTTACCCTTACCCTAACCCTAAGTCTAACCCTAACCCTGAACCTAAACCTAACCCTAACCCTAACCCTTACCATTACCCTAACGCTAACCCTAAACCTTACCCTTACCCTAAACCTAACCCTAACCTTTACCCTAAACCTAACCCTAACCCTAACCCTAACCCTTACCCTTACCTTACCCTAACCCTAACCCTAACCCTTACCCTTACTGTAACGCTAAGCCTAATCCTAACCCTAACCCTAACACATACCCTTACCCTAACCCTAACCCTAACTCTAACGCTAACCCAAAACCTAACCCTAAATCTAACCCTTACCATACCCCTAACCTTAACCGAAGCACTAATCGTAACCCTAACACTAACCCCAAACCTTACCCTTACCCTAACCCTAACCTGAAACCTAACCCTAACCCTAAACCTTACCCTAACCCTAACCTAAGCCTAACCCTAATCCTTACCCTTACCATAACCCTAACCCTAACTCTAAAACTAACACTAGACCTAACCTTAACCATAACCCTTACCCTTACCCTAACCCTAACCCTAACCCTAACCCTAACCCTTATCCTTAACTTAACCCTAACCCTAACCCGAAACCTTACCCTTACTCTAACGCTAACCCTAACCCTAACCCTAACCCTAACCCTAACACATACCATTACCCTAACCCTAACTCTAACGATAACCCTAAACCTAAACCTAAACCTAACCCTAACCCTAACCCTTACCCTAACCCTAACCCTATCCCTAACCCCTAAACCTAACCCTAACCCTAACCCCTAAGCCTAACCCTGAACCTAAACCTAACACTTACTATTATCCTAACCGCTAACCTAACCCTAACCCCAACCCTAAAACTTACCCTAACCCTAAACCTAACCCTTACCCTTAACCTTACCCTAACCCTAAACCTAAACCTAACCCTAACCCTAAACCTTACCCTTACCCTAACCTTAACCCTAAACCTAACCCTAAACCTTATCCTTACCCTAAACCTAACCCTAACCCTTACCGTCAACCTAACCCTTACCCTAACCCTAACCGTAACCCTAACCCTAAACGTAACCCTTACCCTAACCCTAATGCTTGCCCTAACACTTACCCTTACCCTAACCCTAACCCTAACCCTAAACCTATCCCTTACCCCTACCCTTACCCTAACCCTAACCCAAACTCTAAACCTAACACTAAATCTAACCCTAACCCTTAACCTAACCCCTACCCTAATCCTAACCCTAACCCTTACCTTACTTTAACCCTCAACATAGCCCTAACACTTAGCCTAACCCTAACGCTAACCCTAACCCTAACCCTAACGCTAACCCTAACACATACCCTTACCCTAACCCTAACCCTAACCCTAACCTAACCCTAAACCTAACCCTAACCCTAACCCTAACCCTAACACTTACCCTAACCCTAACCTTAAACCCAACACTAAACCTAACCCTAACCCTCAACCTAATCCTTACCCTTACTCTAACCCTAACCCTAACGCTAACCCTAAAACTTACGCTTACCCTAAACCTAACCTTAACCCTTACCCTAAACCTAACGCTAACCCTAACCCTAACACATACCCTTACCTTAACACTCATCCTAACTCTAATGCTAACCCTAAACCTAACCCTAACTCTAACCCTAAGCCTAACCCTAACCGTTACCCTAACGTAACCCTAAACCTAACCCCTAACCCTAACCCCTAACTCTAACCCTAACCCTAACCCTAACCCTAACCCTTACCCTTACCCTAACCCTAACCCTCAACCTAACCATAGACCTTACCCTTACCCTAAACCTAACCCTAACCCTTACCGTAAACCTAACCCTAACCCTAACCCTAACCCTTACCCTTACCTTAATGCTAACCCTAACCCTAACTCTTACCCTTACCCTAACGCTAACCCTATACCTTACCCTTACCCAAAACCTAACCCTAACCCTAACCCTAAAGCATACCCTTACCCTAACCCTAACCCTAATTGTAACCCTAAACCTAACCCTAAACCTAACCCTAACACTAACCCTAAGCCTTACTGTAACCCTAACCTTAACCAAAACACTAAACCTAACCCTAACCCTAACCCTAATCCAAACCCTAACCTTAACACTAACCCTTACCCTTACCCTAACCCTAACCCTAATTCTAACCCTAAACCTAATCCTAACCCAAACGTTACCCTTACCCTAACCATAACCCTAACCCTAACACTAACCCTAACCCTTACACTAACCCTAAGCCAAACCTCTAACCCTAACCCTTACCCTAACCCTAACCCTAAACCTAACCCTAACCCTACCATTAACCTAACCCTAAACCTAACTCTAACCCTGACCCTAAACCTAACCCTTACCCTAACCCTAAGGCTAACCCTAATGCTTACCATTACCCTAACCCTAACACTAAACCTAAACCTAACCCTTATCCTTACCCTAACCCTAACCCTAACTCTAAACCTAAACCTGACCCTAACCCTAAACGTTACCCTAACTCATACCCTAATCCTAAACCTAAACCTTACCCTTACCCTAACCCTAAACTTAAACGTAAACCTAACCCTAACCCTAACCTTAACCCTAACAATTACTGTTACACTAACCCTAACCCTAAACCTAACGCTAAACCTAACCCTAACCCTAACCCTAACCCTAACTCTCACCCTTACCCTAAACCTAACCTTATACCTAACACTAACCCTTACCCTTACACTAACCTTAACCCTAATCTTAATCCTTACCCTAACCCTAACCGTAACACTAACACTAACACTTGCTCTTACCCTAACCCTAAACCTAACCCTAACCCTTATCCTAACCCTAACCCTAACCCTAACCCTAAACCTTAACCTAACCCTAACACTAACCCTAACCCCTAACCCTAACCCTTACCCTACCCTAGCCTTAACCCTAACCCCTAACACTAACCGTAACCCTAACCCCTAACCCTAACCCTAACCCTAACGCTTACCCTAACCCTAACCCTAACCCTAACACTAACACTTACCCTAACCCTAACCCTAACCCTTATCCTAACCCTAACCCTAACCCTAACACTAACCCTTAACCCAACCATAACACTAAACCTAACCCCTAACCCTAACTCTTACCTAACTCTATCCTTAACCCTAACCCTAAGCCCTAACACGAACCCTAACCATAACCCTAACCCTAACCCTTACCCTTACCGTAAAACTACACCTAACCCTCTCCCTAACCCTAACCCTTACCCTTAACCTAACCCTAACCCTAACCCTAATCCTAAACCTAACCCTTACCCAAAACCTAACCATAAGCCTTACCCAAACCTAACACTAACCCTAACCCTAACCTTTACCCTTACCGTAACCCTAAACCTAACTCGAACCCTTAGCCTAAACCTAACGCTAATCCTAACCCTAACCCTAACCCTAACCCTAACCCTAACACATACCCTTACTCTAACCCTAACCCTAAACTTAACCCTAACCCTAACCTAACCCTAAACCTAACCCTTACCCTAACCCTTACACTAACCCTAACGTTAACCCCAACACTAAACCTAACCCTAACACTAAACCTAACCCTTACCCTTAACCTAACCCTAACGCTAACCCTAACCTAACCCTAAACCTAAATCTAACCCTAACCCTTACACTAACCCTAACGCTAATCCTAACCCTAAACCTTAACCTTACCCTAAACCTAACCCTAACCCTAAACGGAACCCTAACCCTAAACTTAACCCTAACCCTTACCCTTACCCTAACCCTAACCCTAACCCTAACCCTTACCTTTACCCTAACGCTCACCCTAAACCTTACCCTTACCCTAAACCTAACCCTAACCCTTACCCTAAATCTAACCCTAACCCTAACCCTAACCCTAACACATACCGTTACACTAACCATAACCCTAACTCTAACGCTAACCCTAAACCTAACCCTAAACCTAACCCTAACCATAACCCTAACCCTAACCCTAACCCTTACCCTAACCCTAACCCTATCACTAACCCCCAACACTAACTCTAACCCTAACAACTAACCCTAACCCTAACCCTAACCCTTAAACTTATCCTAACCCTAACTCAAAAATAACACTTACAATTACCCTAACTCCTAACCTAACCCTAACCCCAACCCTAACCCTTACTCAAACCCTAAACCTAACACTTACCCTTACCCTAACCCTAAACCTAACCCTAACCCTAACCCTATCCCTTACCCTTACCATAACTCTAACCCTAAACCTAACCAGAAACCTTACCCTTACCCTAAACCTAACCCTAACCCTTACCGTAAACCTAACCCAAAGCCTAACCCTAACCCTTACCCTTAACTTAACCCTAACCCTAACCCTAACCCTAACACATACCGTTACACTAACCATAACCCTAACTCTAACGCTAACCCTAAACCTAACCCTAAACCTAACCCTAACCATAACCCTAACCCTAACCCTAACCCTTACCCTAACCCTAACCCTATCACTAACCCTTACTCTTACCCTAAACCTAACCCTAAACCTAACCTTACCCTTACCCTAACCCTAACCCTAACTCTAAACCTAACCCTAACCCTAACCCTAACCCTTACCCTTACCCTAACACTAACCCTAACCCTAAACCTAATCCTAACCCTAACCTTAACCCTATCCCTTACCCTTACACTAATCCTAAAAATAACCCTAAACCTAACCCTAACCCTAACTCTAACCCTCACCCTTACCCTAACCCTAAACCTAACCCTTCTCCTTTCCCTAAACGTAACCCTAACCCTTACCCTAACCCTAACCCCTAACCCTACCTCTATCCCTAACCCTAACCCCTAACCCCTACCCCTACCCCTAACCCTAACCCTAACACATACCATTACCCTAACACAAACCCTAACCTAACCCTAAACCTAACCCTAAACCTAACCCTAACGTTAACCCTAAACCTTACCCTAACCCTAACGTTAAACCCAACACTAAACCTAACCCTAACCCTAACCTTAACCCTTACCCTAACCCTAACTCTAACCCTTACTCTAACACTAACCCTTACTCTTATCCTAACCCTAACCCTAACCCTAACACTTACCCTTACCCTAATCCTTACCCTAACCGTAACCCTAACCCTAAGCCTTATCCTACCCTAAACCTAACCCTAACACTTACCCTTACCCTAACCCTAAACCTATCCCTAACACTAAGCCTAACCCTAACCCTTACCCTAACCCTAACCCTTACCCTAACTCTAACCCTAACCCTAACCCCAACCCTTACCCTTACCCTAACCCAAACCTGAAAACTAACCCTAACGCTAAACCTAACCCTAACCCTTACCCTAACCCTCACCTAATCCTAACCCTAATCCTTACCCTTACCATAACCCTAACCCTAACCCTAAAACTAACCCTAACCCTAACCTTAAACCTAACCCTTACACTTACACTTACTCTAACCCAAACCCTATCCCTAACACATACCCTTACCCTAACCCTAACCTTAAATGAAACACTAAACCTAACCCTAACCCTAACCCTAACCCTTACCCTAACCCTAACCTAATCCTAACCCTAACCCTTACCATTTCCCTAAACCTAACCCTAACCCTAAACCTTACCCCTACCCTAAATCGAACCCTAACCCTAACCCTGACCCTAACCCTTACCATAACCCTAAACCTAACCCTAACCGTAACCCTTCCCCTTCCCCTAACCCTAACCCTAACCCTAACCCTAACCCTTACCCTAACACTAACCCAAAACCTAATCCTTACCCCAACCCTAACCCAATCCCTAACCCAAACCCTTACCATTTCCCTAAACCTAACCCTAACCCTAAACCTTACCCCTACCCTAAACCTAACCCTAACCCTAACCCTGACCCTAACCCTTACCATAACCCTAAACCTAACTGTAACCCCTAACCCTAACCCTAACCCTTACCCTTACCCGAACCCTAACCCCTAACCCTAACCCTAAACCTAAACCTTACCCTTACCCTAACCCTAACCCTAACCCTAACCCTAACCCTAACCCTAACCCTAAACCTAACCCTAACCGTAACCTCTAACCCTAACCCTAACCCTAAATCTAATTCTTCCCCTTCCCCTATCCCTAACCCTAACCTTAATGATAACCCTAACCCTTACCCTAACACTTACCCTAACCCTAATCCTAACCCTAATCCTAACCCTTACCCTTACCCTAACCCTAACCCTAACCCCTAACCCTAACCCTAACCCTAACCTTAACCCTTAACCTTACCCTAACCGTAACCCTAACCCCAACTCTAACACTTACTCTTACAATAACACTAATCCTAACCCTAACTCTAAACCTAACCCAAACCCTAACACTAACCCTAACCCTAACCCTTATCCTAACCCTAACCCTAACACTAACCCGAACAATTACCCTTAGTCTAAAACTAACACTAACCCTTACCCTAACCTTAACCCGAACCCTGACCCTAACCCTAAACTTACCCTAACCCTAACCCTAACCCTAACCCATAACCCTAACCTTAACCCTAAACCTAACCCTTACCCTCACCCTAACCCTAACCCTAATCCTACACCCTAACCCTAACCCTAACCCTAACCCTAACACTTACACTTACGTAAACGTAACCCTAACCCTAACCCTTAACCTAACAGTAAACCAAATCCTAACCCTAACCCCTAAACCTAGCCCTAACCCTAACTCTAACTCTAACACTTACCCTTACCCTAATCCTAACCCTAACCCTAACCCTAACCCTTTCCCTAACCCTAACCCTAACCCTAAGACTAACCCTAACCCTAACCCTAACCCTTACCATAACCCTAACCCTAACCCTAACCTTAACCCTTACCCTTACCCTTACCCTAACCCTATCCCTAAACCTAAACGTAACCCTAACCCTAACCCTTACCCTAACCCTTACCCTAACCCTAACCCTAAACCTAACCCTAACCCTAACCGTAACCCTAACTCTTACCTAACCCTAACCCTGACCCTAACCCTAAATCTTACCCTTACCCTACCTAACCCTAACACTTACCCTAAACCTATCCCTAACCCTAACCCTAACCCTTACCCTAACTTAACCCTAAACCTAACCCTAACTGTAAACCTTACCCTTACCCTAACCCTAACTCTAACCCTATACCTAACCCTAACCCTATCCCTAACCCTAACCCTAACCCTTACCCTAACACTAACCCTAACCTTAACCCTAACCCTAATCCTAACCCTAACCCTTACCCTTAACCTTACCCTAACCCTAACCCTAACCTTAACCCTAACCCTAACTATAACCCTTACCCTAAACCTTACCCTTACCGTAACCCTAACCCTAACCCTAACCTTAACCCTAACCATAACTCTAACCCTAACCCTTACCCTCACCCTAACCCTAACCCTAACCCTAACCCTAAACCTACCCCTAACCCTTACCTTCCTCTAAACCTAACCCTAAACCTAACCCTAACCCTAACCCTTACCCTAACCATCACCTAACCCTAACCTTTACCCTAACCCTAACCCTAAAGCTAACCCTAACCCTAACCCCTAACTCTAACCCTAACCCTAACCCTTACCCTAACCCTACCCCTAACCCTAACACTTACCCTTACCCTAACCCTAACCCTAACCCTAACCATAACCCTAAACCTTACCCTAACCCTAACCGTAACCCTAACACTTACCCTAACCCTAACCCTGACCCTAACCCTAAATCTTACCCTTACCCTACCTAACCCTAACACTTACCCTAAACCTATCCCTAAACCTAACCCTAACCCTAATCCTTACCCTTACCTACACCTAAGCCTAACCCTAACCCTAACACTTACATTTACCTAACCCTAACCCTGACCCTAAACCTAACACTTACCCTTAGACTAACCCTAACCCTCACCCTAACCCTTACCCTTACCCTAACCCTAACCCTAACCCTAACCCTTACCGTTACCCTAACCCTAACTCTAACTCTAAAGCTAATCCTAACACTAACCCTAGGCCTATACCTTACCCTAACCCTAACCCTAAGCCTAACCCTAACCCTAAGCCTAAACCTAACCCTAACCCTAAACCTAACCCTAACACTAAGCCTAAACCTAACCCAAACCTAACCCTAACCCTAACACTAACGCTAAATTAAGCCTAACCCTAACCCTAACCCCTAACCCTAAACCAAACCCTAACCCTAACCCTAACCCTTACCCTTATCCTAACCCTAACCTAACCCTAACCCTAACACTTACCCTTATCCTAACCCTAACCCTAACCCTAACCCTAAACCTAACCCTAACATAACCCTGACCCCAAACTTAACTCTATCCCCTGACCCTAAACCTAAACCTAACGCTAACCCTTACCCTATCCCTAACCCTAACCTTAATGCTAACCCTAACCCTAACACAAACCCTTACCCTAACACAAACCCGAAACCTAATCCTTACCGGAACCCTAACCCAAACACTAACCCTAACCCTTACCCTTTCCCCAAACCTAACCATAACCCTTACCCTTACCCTTACCCTAAACCTAACCCTAACCCTATCTCTGACCCTAACCCTTACCCTAACCCTAACCATAACCAGAACCCTACCCCCTAAAATTAACCCTAACCCTAACCCTCACCCTAACCCTAACCATAACCCTTCCCCAAACACTAACCCTAACACTAACCCTTATCCTTACCCTAACCCTAACCCTAAACTTAACCTAACCATAAACCTAACCCTAACCCTTACCCTAACCCTAACCCTTACCATAACCCTAACCCTAACCCTAACCTTAACCCTAACCCTTACCCTTACCCTAACCCTAACCCAAACCCTTATCCTAACCATAACCCCAACTCCTAACGCTAACCTTAAACCTAACGCTCACCCTAACCCTAACCCTAACCCTTACCCTAACCCTAACAATAATCCTTACCCTAACCCTAACCCTAACCCTAACCCTTAACCTAAACCTAACCCTAACCCTTACACTAACCCTAACCCTAACGCTAACCCCTAACCCTAACCCATAATCTAACTCTAAACTTAACCCTTAGCCTAACACTTGCCCTTACCCTAACCCTAACACTAACCCTAAAACCAATCCTAACCGTAACCCTAACCCTAACCCTAACCCTAACCCTAAACCTAACCCTTAGCCTCACCCTAACACTAACTCTAACCTTAACACTAACCCTAAAGCTAAATCTTACCCTTACACTAACCCTAACCCTACCCCTAACACTACCCATAACCTTAACCCTAACCCAAACCTAACCCTTACCCTTACTCTAACCCTAAACCTAAACCTAACCCTAACCCTAACACTAACCCTAACCTTAGCCTTACCCTAACCCTAACCGTAATCCTAACCTTAACCCATTCCTTAACACTAACACCTAACCCTAACCCTAACCCTTACCCTAACCCTAACCTTAACCCCTAACCTTAACCCTAACCCTAAGCCTTCCCCTTATCCTAACCCTAACCCTAACCCCAACCCTAACCCTAAACCTCACCCAAACCCTAACCCTAACACTTCCCCAAACCCTAACCCTAACCCTAACCCTTATCCTTACCCTAACCCTAATCCTAAACTTAACGGCAATCCTAAACTTAACCCTAACCCTTACCCTAAACCTAACCCTAACCATAAACCTAACCCTAACACTTACCTAAACCTAACCCTTACCATAACCATAAACCTAACCCTAAACTTAACCCTAACCCTTACCCTTACCCTAACCCTAACCCAAACCATTACCCTAACCATAACCCCAACTCCTAACGCTAACCCTAAACCTAACGCTCACCCTAACCCTAACCCTAACCCTAACCCTAACCCTAACCCTTACCCTAACCCTTACCCTAACCCTTTCCCTTACCCTAACCCTAACCCTAACCCTAACCCTAACCTTGAAACTAACCCTAACCCTAAATCTAACCCTTACCCTTACCCTAACCATAACCCAAACCTAACCCTAACCCTAACCCTTACCATTACCCTAACACTAACCCTAACCCTAACCCTAAACCTTACGCTTACGCTAAACCTAACCCTAACCCTTACCCTAAACCTAAACCTAACCATAACCATAACCCTTACCCTTACCCTAACCCTAACCCTAACCTAAAACTAACCCTAAACCTAACCCTAACCCTAACCCTAAAACTTACCCTAACCCTAACCCTTACCCTAACACTTACCCTTATCCTAACCCTAACCCTAACCATAGCCTTAACATTAAAACTAACCCCTAACCCTAACCCTAACCTCACTCTAAACCTAACCCTAAAGCTATCCCTAACCCCCAACCCTAACCCTAACCCTAACCCTTAACCTTAACCTAACCCTAACCCTAAACCTAGCCCTAACCCTAAACCTTACCCTAAACCTAACTCTAACCCTAACCCTTACCCTTACCCTAACCCTAATCGTAATCCTAACCCTAACCCTAACCCTAAACCTAACCCATAGCCTTATCCTAACCCAAACCGTAAACCTAACCCTAACCCTAACCCTAACCCTAACACCTAACCCTAACTTTAACCCTAACACTAACCCTTACCCTTACCCTAACCCTAAACTTAATGCTAACCCTAACCCTATACCTAACCCTTACCCTAACCCTAACCCTAACCTAACCCTAACCCTAACCCTAACCCTAACCCTAACCCTAACCCTTCCCCTTATCCAAACCCTAACCCTAACCCCAACCATAACCCTAACCCTCACCCTAACCCTAACCCTAACACTTCCCCAAACCCTAACCCTAACCCTAACCCTTATCCTTACCCTAACCCTAACCCTAAACTTAACGCCAATCCTAAACCTAACCCTAACCCTTAACATTATTCTTAACACTAACCCCTAACCCTAACCCTAAACCTTACCCTAACCCTAAGACTAACCGTAATCCTTACCCTAAACCTAACCATAACCCTAACCCTTTCCCTTTACCTAAACCTAACCCTAACCCTAACCCTAAGACTAAGCCTAACCCTAAACCTAACCCTAACCCTAACACTTACCCTTATCTAAACCTAACCCTAACCCTAACCATTACCCTAACCATAAACCTAACCCTAACCCTTACCCTCATCCTAACCCTAACCCTAACCCTAACCCTAACACTTTCCCTTACCCTAACCCTAACCCTAATCCTAAACCTTACCCTTACCCTAAACCTAACCCTAACCCTAACCGTAACGCTAAACCTAACCCTAATCCTAACCCTAAACTTAACCCTAACCCTTACACTTACCTTAACCCTAACCCTAAACGTACCCCTAACCCTACCCCTAACCCTAACCCTAAACCTAAACCTCACCGTTACCCTAACCCTAAACCTAACTCTAACCCTTACCCCTAACCCTAACCCTAACATTAACCCTTACCCTAAACCTAGCCCTAAACCTAATCCTAACTCTAACCTTAACCCTTACTCTAACCCTAACCCTAAGTCTAACCTTACCCTAACCCTAACCCTAAACCTAACACTAACCCTAAACCCTAACACTAACCCTAACCCTAACCCTTACCCTTACCCTAACCCTAACCCTAACACTTACCCTAACCCTAAAACTAACCCTAAACCTAACCCTAACCCTTACCCTAACCCTAACCCTAACCCTAACCATAACGCTAAACCTAACCCTAATCCTAACTCTAACTATATCCCTTACCCTAACCCTAACCCTAAACCTAACCTCAACCTTAACCCTAACCCTAACCCTAACACTTTCCATTTTCCTAACCCTAACCTTAACCTCAACCCTAAACCTAACCCTAACCCTAACCATAACCCTTACCCAAACTCTAACCCTAACCCTAACCCTAACACTTACCCTTACCCTAACCCTAACCCTTATCCTAACCCTAACCCTAACTCTAACCCTAACCCTTAACCTAACCCTAACCCTAACCCTAACCTAACCCTTACCCTTACCCTAACCCTAACCCTAACCTTTACCCCAACCATTAACCTAACCCTAACCCTAACCCTTACCCTAACCCTAACCCTAACCCTAACCCTTAAACTAACCCTAACCCTAACCATAACCATAACCCTTACCCTAACCCTAACCCTAAACCTAACCTCAACCTTAACCCTAACCCTAACCCTAACCATAACCCTAACCATAACCCAAACCCTAACCCTAACATTTCCCTTTTCCTAACCCTAAACTAAAACCCCACCGTAAACCTAACCCTAAACCTAAGCATAACCCTTACCCTAACCCTAACCCTAACCCTAACCCTAACACTTACCCTTACCCTAACCCTTACCCTTATCCTAACCCTAACCCTAACTCTAACCCTAACGCTTAACCTAACCCTAACATTAACCCTAACCCCTAACACTAAACCTTACCCTTACCCTTACACTAAACCTAACCCTAACCCTAACCCTAACACTTTCCGTTTTCCTAACCCTAACCTTAACCTCAACCCTAAACCTAACCCTAACCAAAACCCTAACCCTTACCCAAACTCTAACCCTAACCCTAACCCTAACACTTACCCATACCCTAACCCTAACCCTTATCCTAACCCTAACCTTAACTCTAACCCTAACCCTTAACCTAACCCTAACATTAACCCTAACCCCTAACTCTAACCCTTACACTTACCCTTACCCTAACCATAACCCTAACCCTTACCCTAACCCTAACCCTAATCCTAACCCTAAACCTAAACCTAACCCTAACCTTAACCCTAAACCTAACCCTAACCTAAACCTTACCCTTAACCTAACCCTAACCTTAACCTTTACCCCAACCCTTAACCTAACCCTAACCCTAACCCTTACCCTAACCCTAACCCTAACCCTAACCCTTACACTAACCCTAACCCTAACCCTTACCCTTACCCTAAACCTAACCCTAACCCTAACCCTTACCCTTACCCCAACCCTAACCCTAACCCTGACCCTAATTTTAACCCTAACCCTTACCCTTACCCTAACCCTAACCATAACACTAAACCTAAGCCTAACACTTACCCTAACCCTAACCCTACCGCTAACCATAACACATAACCTTACCCTAACCCTAACCCTAACCCTAACCCTAACCCTAAACCTAACCCTAATCCTAACCCTAACAATAACCCTAAGCATAACCCTAACCCTAACCCTTACCCTAATCCTTAAATGAACCCTAACCCTAAACCTAACGTTAACCCCAACCCTAAACCTAACCCTAACACTAACTTTTACTCTTACCCTATCCATAAGCCTAAACCTAACCTAACCCTAACCCTAACCATTACCCTAATCCTAAACATAACCCTAACACTTACCCTAACCCTAACCCTAACCCTAACGCTAACCCTAACCCTAGCCTAACCCTAACCCTAACCCTAACACATAACCTTACCCTAACCCTAACCCTAACCCTAACCCTAATCCTAACCCTAACCCTAACCCTAAGCATAACCCTAACCCTAACCCTAACCCTAATCCTTAAACGTACCCTAACCCTAAACCTAACCTCAACCCCAACCGTAAACCTAACCTTAATCCTAACCCTTACTCTTACCCTATCCCTAACCCCAAACCTAACCCTAACGCTAACCCTAACCATTACCCTAAACCTAACCCTAATCCAAAAACTAACCCTTACCCTTACCCGAACCCTAACCCTAACCCTAACCCTAACCCTAACTCTTACCCTAACCCTAACACCTACCCTTACACTAACCCTAATCCTAACCCTTAAACGAAACCTAACCCTAACCCTTACCCTAACCCTAACCCTAGGCCTAACCCGAACCCTAACCCTAAACCTAACTCTAACCCTAACCCTAAACCTAAACCTAACCCTTACCCTAACTCTAACCGTAACCCTTACCCTAACCCTAACCCTAAATCTAACCTTAACCCTAGTCCTAACACTAATCCTAACCCTAAACTTAACCCTAACCCTGTCCCTAACTCTTGCCCTTACCATAAGCCTTACACTAATCCTAACACTAACACTAACCCTAACCCTAACCGTAACACTTACCCTGAACATAACCCTATTCCTAATCCTTACCCTAACCCTAAACCTTACCCTAAACCTTACCCTTTCCCTAACCCTAACCCTAACCCTAACCCTAACCCTTACCCTTAACCTAACCCTAACCCTAACCCTAACACTTTCCATTTTCCTCACCCTAACCTTAACCCCAACCCTAAACCCAACCCTAACCCTAACCATAAACCTTACCCAAACCCTAACCCTAACCCTAACCCTAACACTTACCCTTACCCTAACCCTGATCCTAACCCTAACCCTAACTCTAACCCTAACCCTTAACCTAACCCTAACATTAACCCTAACCCCAACCCTAACCCTTACACTTTCCCTTACCCTAACCCAAACCCTAACCTTTACCCTTACCCTAACCCTTATCCTAACCCTAACCCTAACCCTAACTCTAACCTCAAACTTAAACCTAACCCTAACCCTAACCATAAAACTAACCCTTACCCTTACTCTAACACTAAGCATAACCCTAACCCTAACCCTAACGCTAACCCTTACCCTAACCCTAACCCTCACCCTAACCTAAACTCTAACATTTATCCTTACCCTAACCCTAACCTCAACCTTAACCCTAACCCTAACCCTAAACCTAACCCTTACCCTTACCCTAACACTAAGTCTAACCCTAACCCTAAATCTAACCCTAACCCTTACCGTAACCCTAATCCTACCCCTAACCCTAACCCTCACCCTAACCTTAACTCTAACATTTATCCTTGCCCTAACCCAAAGCCTAACCCTTACCCTAACCCTAACCCTAGCCCTAACCTCAAACTTAACCCTAACCCTAACCCTAACCCTTACCCTTACTCTAAGCCTAAGCCTAACCCCTAACCCTAACCCTAACCCAAAACCTAACCCTAATCCTTACCCTTATCCTAAACCTAACCCTAACAATAACACTTACCCTTACCCTAAACCTACCCTAACCCTAACCCTAACTCTAAACCTTACCCTTACCCTAACCCTAACCCTAACCCTAAACTAAACCTAACCCTAACCCTAACCCTAACCCTGACCCTAACATAACCCTAACCCTTACTCTAACCCTAAACCTAAACCTAACCCTAACACTAACACTAACCCTAACACTTACCCTAACCCTAACCCTAACCCTAACCTTAACCCTAATCCTAACCCTTGCCTTTACCCTAACCCTAACCCTAACTCTAAGCCTAACCCTAACCCTTACCCTAACCCTAAACCTAACACTTACCCTAACCCTAACCCTAACCTCTAACTTAACCCTAAATCTAACCGTAACCCTAACCCTTACCCTTACTCTAACACTAAGCCTAACCCTAACCCTAACCCTAATCCTAACCTTAAACCTATCCCTAACCCTGACCTTAACCCTAACCATAACCCTAACCTAACCTTACACTTACCCTAACCCTAAGCCTAACCTTAACCCCAAACATAACCCTAACCCTAACCCTAACACTAACCCTAACCCTTACCCTATCCCTACCCCTACCCCTAACCTTAACCCTTACCCTTACCCTCACCCTAACCTTAACCCTAACACTAACCCTAACCCTAATCCTAACTCTTTCCCTAACCCTAAACCTAACCATAACAGTAACCCCTAACCCTAACCCTAACTCTAATCCTAACCCTTACCCTTACCCTTACCCTAACCCTAACCCTAACCTTAGTGCTAACCCTAACCCTAACCCTAACTCTTACCCTAACCCTAAGACTAACCCTAATTCTTACCCTATCCTAACCCTAACCCTTACCCTTCCCTAACCCTAACCCTAACCCTAACCCTAAACCTAAGACTAACCCTAACCCTAACACTAACCCTAACCCTAACACTTACCCTTATATAACCTACTCTAACCCTAACCCTTACCCTAACCATAAACCTAACCCTAACCCTAAGACTAACCCTAACCCTAACCCTAACCCAAACCCTAACACTTACCCTTACATAACCTAACCCTAACCCTAACACTTACACTAAACCTAACCCTTACCCTAACCTTAACCCTTACCCTTACCCTAACCCTATCCCTAAACATAACCCTAACCCTAACCCTAAACTTAACCCCTAACCCTAACCCTAACACTTACCCTTACCCTAACCCTAACCCCTAACTTTAATCCTAAACCTAACCCTTACCCTCATCCTAACCCTAACCCTAACCCTAACACTTTTCCTTACGCTAACACTAACCCCAACCCTACACCTTACCCTTACCCTAAACCTAACCCTAACCCTCACCCTATCCCTAACCCTAACCCTAACCTTAACCCTAACCCTTACACTTACCTTAACCCTAACGCTAAACAAAGCTCTAACCCTAACCCCTAACCCTAACCATAAACCTAACCCTAAACCTTACCCTTACACTAACCCTAACCCTAACCCTAACCCTAACCCTTTCTCTAACCCTAAACCTAAGCCTAATCCTTACCCTAACCCTAACCCTAACCCTAAACCTAACCCTAACCCTAACCCTAACCCCTAACCCTAACCCTAACCCTAACCCTTACCCTTACCCTAACCCTAACCCTAACCCTAACACTTACTCTTACCCTAACCCTAATCCTAAACCTTACTCTAAACCTAACCCATACCCTAACACTAACCCTAACCCTAACCTTAACCCTTAACCTAACCCTAAACCTAACCGTAACCCGAACCCATACCCTTACTCTAACCCTAACACTAACACTTAGCCTTACCCGAACCCTAACCCCTAACCTTAACCCTAACCCTAACCCTTACCCTCATACTTACCCTAACCATAACCCTAACCCTAACACTGTCCCTTACCGTAACCCTAAACCTAACCCTAACCACTAAGCCTAAACCTAAACCTAAACCTTACCCTTACCCTAACCCTAAACATAACCCTAACCCTTACCCCTAACCCTAACCCTAACCCTAACTCTAACCCTTACCCTAAACCTAACCCTAACCCTTACCCTAACCCTAACCCAAAACCTAACCCTAATCCTTACCCTTATCCTAAACCTAACCCTAACAATAACACTTACCCTTACCCTAAACCTACCCTAACCCTAACCCTAACTCTAAACCTTACCCTTACCCTAACCCTAACCCTAACCCTAAACTAAACCTAACCCTAACCCTAACCCTAACCCTGACCCTAACATAACCCTAACCCTTACTCTAACCCTAAACCTAAACCTAACCCTAACCCTAACACTAACCCTAACACTTACCCTAACCCTAACCCTAACCCTAACCTTAACCCTAACCCTAACCCTTGCCTTTACCCTAACCCTAACCCTAACTCTAAGCCTAACCCTAACCCTTACCCTAACCCTAAACCTAACACTTACCCTAACCCTAACCCTAACCTCTAACTTAACCCTAAATCTAACCGTAACCCTAACCCTTACCCTTACTCTAACACTAAGCCTAACCCTAACCCTAACCCTAATCCTAACCTTAAACCTATCCCTAACCCTGACCTTAACCCTAACCATAACCCTAACCTAACCTTACACTTACCCTAACCCTAAGCCTAACCTTAACCCCAAACATAACCCTAACCCTAACCCTAACACTAACCCTAACCCTTACCCTATCCCTACCCCTACCCCTAACCTTAACCCTTACCCTTACCCTCACCCTAACCTTAACCCTAACACTAACCCTAACCCTAATCCTAACTCTTTCCCTAACCCTAAACCTAACCATAACAGTAACCCCTAACCCTAACCCTAACTCTAATCCTAACCCTTACCCTTACCCTTACCCTAACCCTAACCCTAACCTTAGTGCTAACCCTAACCCTAACCCTAACTCTTACCCTAACCCTAAGACTAACCCTAATTCTTACCCTATCCTAACCCTAACCCTTACCCTTCCCTAACCCTAACCCTAACCCTAACCCTAAACCTAAGACTAACCCTAACCCTAACACTAACCCTAACCCTAACACTTACCCTTATATAACCTACTCTAACCCTAACCCTTACCCTAACCATAAACCTAACCCTAACCCTAAGACTAACCCTAACCCTAACCCTAACCCAAACCCTAACACTTACCCTTACATAACCTAACCCTAACCCTAACACTTACACTAAACCTAACCCTTACCCTAACCTTAACCCTTACCCTTACCCTAACCCTATCCCTAAACATAATCCTAACCCTAAACCTAAACTTAACCCCTAACCCTAACCCTAACACTTACCCTTACCCTAACCCTAACCCCTAACTTTAATCCTAAACCTAACCCTTACCCTCATCCTAACCCTAACCCTAACCCTAACACTTTTCCTTACGCTAACACTAACCCCAACCCTACACCTTACCCTTACCCTAAACCTAACCCTAACCCTCACCCTATCCCTAACCCTAACCCTAACCTTAACCCTAACCCTTACACTTACCTTAACCCTAACGCTAAACAAAGCTCTAACCCTAACCCCTAACCCTAACCATAAACCTAACCCTAAACCTTACCCTTACACTAACCCTAACCCTAACCCTAACCCTAACCCTTTCTCTAACCCTAAACCTAAGCCTAATCCTTACCCTAACCCTAACCCTAACCCTAAACCTAACCCTAACCCTAACCCTAACCCCTAACCCTAACCCTAACCCTAACCCTTACCCTTACCCTAACCCTAACCCTAACCCTAACACTTACTCTTACCCTAACCCTAATCCTAAACCTTACTCTAAACCTAACCCATACCCTAACACTAACCCTAACCCTAACCTTAACCCTTAACCTAACCCTAAACCTAACCATAACCCGAACCCATACCCTTACTCTAACCCTAACACTAACACTTAGCCTTACCCGAACCCTAACCCCTAACCTTAACCCTAACCCTAACCCTTACCCTCATACTTACCCTAACCATAACCCTAACCCTAACACTGTCCCTTACCGTAACCCTAAACCTAACCCTAACCACTAAGCCTAAACCTAAACCTAAACCTTACCCTTACCCTAACCCTAAACATAACCCTAAACCTTACCCCTAACCCTAACCCTAACCCTAACTCTAACCCTTACCCTAAACCTAACCCTAACCCTTACCCTAACCCTAACCCAAACCCTAAACCTAACCCTAACAATTACCCTTACCCTAACCCTAATCCTAAACCTAACCCTAAACCTAACCCAAACCCTAACACTAACCCTAACCCTAACCCTTAACCTAACAATAACCATAACCCTAAACCTAACCCTTCCCCTTACCCTATCCCTAACCCTAACCTTAATGCTAACCCTAACCCTAACCCTAACCCTTACCCTAACCCTAACACTAAACCTAACCCTTACCCTTACCCTAAACCTAAATCTAACCCTAACCCTAACCCTAACCCTAACCCTAACCCTTACCCTTACCCTAACCCTAACCCTAACCCTAAACCTAACAATTACTCTTACCCTAACCCTAATCCTAACCCTAACTCTAAACCTAAACCAAACCCTAACACTAACCCTAACCCTAACCTTAACCCTTAATCTAACCCTAACCCTAACCGTAACCCGAACCCATACCCTCACTCTAACCCTAACCCTAATATTTACCCTTACCCGAACCCTAACCCCTAACCTTAACCCTAACCCTAACCCTTACCCTCATACTTACCCTAACCCTAACCCTAACACTGTCCCTTACCCTAACCCCAACCCTAACCCTAACCACTAAGCCTAACGCTAAAACTAAACCTTACCCTTACCCTAACCCTAAACATAACCCTAACCCTTACCCCTAACCCTAACCCTAACCCTAACCCTAAACCTAACCCTAACCCTAACACTAACCCTAACGCCAATCCTAACCCTTACCCTAACCCTAACCCAAACCCTAACCCAAACCCTAACAATTACCCTTACCCTAACCCTAATCCTAAACCTAACCCTAAACCTAACCCAAACCCTATCCCTAACCCTAACCCTAACCCTAACCCTTACCCTAACAATAACCATAACCTTAAACCTAACCCTTCCCCTTACCCTATCCCTAACCCTAACCTTAATGATAACCCTAACCCTAACCATAACCCTAACCCTAACACTAACACGAAACCTAATCCTTACCCGAACCCTAACCCAAACCCTAACCTAAACCTAACCCTAACCCTAACCCTGACACTAAGCCTTACCCTAACCCTAACCCTAACCCGAACCCTAAACCCTAAACCTAACCATAACCTTCACCCTAACCCTCACCCTTCTCCTAAACCTAACCCTAAACCTAATCCTTACCCTTACCCTAACCCTAACCCTAACCCTATCCCTAACCCCAACCCTAACCTAACCCTAAAACTTACCCTTATATAACCTAACCCTAAACTTACCCTTACCCTAACCCTAACCCTAACCCTAAACCTAAACCTAACCCTAACCCTAACCCTTACCCTATCCCTAACCCTAACCCTAAACCTAACCCTAAACCTAACACTAACACTAACCCTTACCGTAACCCTAACCCTAACCCTAAATCTTACCTTACCCTACCGAACCCTAACCCTTACCTTAAACCTAACCCTAACCCTAACCCCAACCCTTACACTTACCCTCACCCTAACCCTAACCTTAGTGCTAACCCTAACCCTAACCCTAACACTTACCCTAACCCTAAGACTAACCCAAATCCTTACCTTAACCCTAACCCTAACCCTAACCCTCACCCTTTCCCTAACCCTAACCCTAACCCTAACCCTAACCCTAAGACAAACCCTAACCCTAACCCTAACCACAACCCTAACACTTACCCTTATATAACCTAATCCTAACCCTAAACCTTACCCTAACCATAAACCTAACCCTAACCCTAACCCCTAACCCTAACCCTAACCCTAACTCTAACCATTACCCTTACCCTAACACTAACCCTAACCCTAACCCTTACCCTAACCCTAACCCTAACCCATACCGTAACCCTAACCCAACCCTTACCTTAACTCTAACTCTAACCCTAACCCTTACCCTAACCCTAAGCCTATCTCTTACCCTAACCCTAACCCTTACCCTTACCCTAACCCTAACCCTAAACCTAACCCTAACCCTAAACCT
>JANJXV010000053.1:4262500-4265000 GCA_024803745.1 Megascapheus bottae | reverse complement strand
TAACCCTAACACTAAGACTAAGCCTAACCCTAAACCTAACCCTAACCCTAACACTTACCCTTATCTAAACCTAACCCTAACCCTAACCATTACCCTAACCAAAAACCTAACCCTAACCCTTACCCTCATCCTAACCCTAACCCTAACCCTAACCCTAACACTTTCCCTTACCCTAACCCTAACCCTAATCCTAAACCTTACCCTTACCCTAAACCTAACCCTAACCCTAACCGTAACGCTAAACCTAACCCTAATCCTAACCCTAACCTTAAACTTAACCCTAACCCTTACACTTACCTTAACCCTAACCCTAAACCTACCCCTAACCCTACCCCTAACCCTAACCCTAAACCTAAACCTCACCGTTACCCTAACCCTAAACCTAACTCTAACCCTTACCCCTAACCCTAACCCTAAACCTAACCCTTACCCTAAACCTAGCCCTAAACCTAATCCTAACTCTAAACTTAACCCTTACTCTAACCCTAACCCTAAGTCTAACCCTTACCCTAACCCTAACCCTAAACCTAACCCTAACCCTAAACCCTAACCCTAACCCTAACCCTAACCCTTACCCTTACCCTAACCCTGAACCTAACACTTACCCTAACCCTAAAACTAACCCTAAACCTAACCCTAACCCTTACCCTAACCCTAACCCTAAACCTAACCTCAACCTTAACCTTAACCCTAACCCTAACCGTAACCCTAACCATAACCCTAACCCTAACCCTAACATTTCCCTTTTCCTAACCCTAAACTAAAACCCCACCGTAAACCTAACCCTAAACCTAAACATAACCCTTACCCTAACCCTAACCCTAACCCTAACCCTAACACTTACCCTTACTCTAACCCTAACCCTTATCCTAACCCTAACCCTAACTCTAACCCTAACGCTTAGACTAACCCTAACATTAACCCTAACCCCTAACCCTAAACCTTACCCTTACCCTTACACTAAACCTAACCCTAACCCTAACCCTAACACTTTCCATTTTCCTAACCCTAACCTTAACCTCAACCGTAAACCTAACCCTAACCCTAACCATAACCCTTACCCAAACTCTAACCCTAACCCTAACCCTAACACTTACCCTTACCCTAACCCTAACCCTTATCCTAACCCTAACCCTAAATCTAACCCTAACCCTTAACCTAACCCTAACATTAACCCTAACCCCTAATTCTAACCCTTACACTTACCCTTACCCTAACCATAACCCTAACCCTTACCCTAACCCTAACCCTAATCCTAACCCTAAACCTAACCCTAACCCTAACCTTAACCCTAACCCTAACCCTAACCTAACCCTTACCCTTACCCTAACCCTAACCCTAAACTTTACCCCAACAGTTAACCTACCCCTAACCCTAACCCTTACCCTAAACCTAACCCTAACCCTAACCCTTAAACTAACCCTAACCCTAACCATAACCATAACCCTTACCCTAACCCTAACAATAAACCTAACCTCAACCTTAACCCTAACCCTAACCCTAACTGTAACCCTAACCATAACCCTAACCCTAACCCTAACATTTCCCTTTTCCTAACCCTAAACTAAAACCCCACCGTAAACCTAACCATAAACCTAAACATAACCCTTACCCTAACCCTAACCCTAACCCTAACCCTAACACTTACCCTTACCCTAACCCTAACCCTTATCCTAACCCTAACCCTAACTCTAACCCTAACGCTTAACCTAACCCTAACATTAACCCTAACCCCTAACCCTAAACCTTACCCTTACCCTTACACTAAACCTAACCCTAACCCTAACCCTAACACTTTCCATTTTCCTAACCCTAACCTTAACCTCAACCGTAAACCTAACCCTAACCCTAACCATAACCCTTACCCAAACTCCAACCCTAACCCTAACCCTAACACTTACCCTTACCCTAACCCTAACCCTTATCCTAACCCTAACCCTAACTCTAACCCTAACCCTTAACCTAACCCTAACATTAACCCTAACCCCTAACTCTAACCCTTACACTTACCCTTACCCTAACCATAACCCTAAACCTTACCCTAACCCTAACCCTAACCCTAACCCTAACCCTAACCCTAACCCTAACCTAACCCTTACCCTTACCCTAACCCTAACCCTAATCTTTACCCCAACCCTTAACCTAACCCTAACCCTAACCCTTACCTTAACCCTAACCCTAACCCTAACCTTTACACTAACCCTAACCTTAACCCTAACCCTAACCCTTACCCTTACCCTAAACCTAAACCTAACCCTAACCCTTACCCTTACCCTAACCCTAACCCTAACCCTGACCCTAATTTTAACCCTAACCCTTACCCTTACCCTAACCCTAACCATAACACTAAACCTAAGCCTAACACTTACCCTAACCCTAACCCTACCCCTAACGCTAAACATAACACATAACCTTACCCTAACGCTAACCCTAACCCTAACCCTAGCCCTAAACCTAACCCTAATCCTAACCCTAACAATAACCCTAAGCATAAGCCTAA
>JANJXV010000053.1:4190000-4257500 GCA_024803745.1 Megascapheus bottae | reverse complement strand
CTAACCCTAACCGTTACACTTACCCTAACCCTAATACTAAACCTAACCCTAACCCTAACCCTAAACCTAACCCATAGCCTTATCCTAACCCAAACCCTAAACCTAACCCCTAACCCTAACCCTAACCCCTAACCCTAACTTTAACCCTAAACCTAACCCTTACCCTAAGCCTAACCCTAACCATGTTCCTTACCCTAACCCTAACCCTAAACCTAACCCTTACCGTAACCCTAACCCTTACCCTAACTCTAAACCTAACCCTTAGCCTCATCCTAAACCTAACTCTAACCTTAACACTAACCCTAAAGCTAAATCTTACCCTTACACTAACCCTAAACCTAACCCTAACACTAGCCCTAACCTTAACCCTAACCCTAACCCTAACCCTTACCCTTACTCTAACCCTAAACCTAAACCTAACCCTAACCCTAACACTAACCCTAACCTTACCCTTACCCTAACCCTAACCCTAACCCTAACCCTTACCGTTACCCTAACCCTAAATGTAACACAACCCTTACCCTAACCCTAACCCTAACCCTACATGTAAACATAATCCTAATCCTAATGCTAACCCTACCCCTTACCCTTACCCTAACGCTAACACTAAACCTAACCCTAACCCTAACCCAAACGCTAACCCCTATCCCTAAACATAACCCTAACCCTAATCCTAACCCTTACACTTATCCTAACCGAAACCCTAAGCCTAAACTCTAACCCTAAACCTAACCCTAACCCTAACCCTAACCCTTACCCTTACAATAAACCTAACGCTAAACCTAACCCTAAACCTAACCCTTACCCTAACCCTAACCATAAGCTTAACCCTAACCCTAAACCTAACCCTAACCCTTATACTTACCCTAACCCTAACCCTAAACCTTACCATTTCCCTAACCCTAACCCTATGACACTAAACCTAAACCTTACCCTAACCCTAACCCTAACCCTAACCATAACCTTAACCCTACCCCTAAACCTAACCCTAACCCTTATCCTTACCCTAACCCTAACCCTAAACCTTACCCTAACCCTAACCCTAAACCTTACCCTAACCCTAACCCTAAACCTAACCCTAAACCTAACACTAGCCCTAACTCTAACACTAACCCTAACCCTTAACCTTAACCTAACCCTAACCCTAACCCTAACACTTACCCTTACCCTAACCCTAACCCTAACCCTTACTGTAACCCTAACCCTAATCCTAACCCTTACCCTTATCCTACCCCTAAGCATAACCCTAACCCTAACACTTACCCTTACCCTAACCCTAACCCTGACCCGAACCCTAACCTTACCCTAACCCTAACCCTAACCCTAACCCCAAACCCTAACCCTAACCATCACCCTAACCCTTAGCCTTACCCTAACCCTAACCCTAACCCTAAACCTAACCCTAACCCTAAGCCTAAGCCTAAGCCTAATCCTAACCCAAACCTAACCCTAATCCTATTCCTAACCTAACCCTAACGCTAATCCCAACCCTAACACCTAAACCTAAACCTAACCATAACTGTAACCCTAACCCTTACCCTTATCCTAAACCTAACCCGAACCCTAACCTAACACTTACCCTTAACCTACCCTAACCCTAACCCTAAACCTAAACCTAACCCTAACCCTAACACTAACCCTAACCTTAACTCAAACACCTAACCCTAACCCTAACCCTTACCCTTTCCCTTTCCTAAACCTAACCTTAATGCTAACCCTAACCCTAACCCTTACCATAAC
Organism: Megascapheus bottae; assembly: GCA_024803745.1. Lineage (NCBI taxonomy): Eukaryota > Metazoa > Chordata > Mammalia > Rodentia > Geomyidae > Megascapheus > Megascapheus bottae. Next base: position 4,255,760 of record JANJXV010000053.1, on the reverse strand, counting down.
ACTAACCCGAAACCTAATCCATACCCGAACCCTAAACCAAACCCCAACCCTAACCCTTACCCTTTCCCTAAACCTTCCCCTAACCCTAACCCTTACCCTTACCCGAACCCTAACCCTAACCTTAACCCCAACCCTAAACATAACCCTAACCCTTACCCTTACCCTAACCCTAACCCTAAACCTAACCCTAACCCTTACCCTAACCCTAACCCTAACCCTAACCATAACCTTAACCCTAAACCTTACACTTACCGTAACCCTAACCCTAACCCTAACCCTAAATCAAACCCTAATCCTAACCCTTACCCTTACCCTAACCCTAACCCTAAACCTAACCCTAATCCTAACACTAACCCTAACCCTAACCCTCACCCTAACCATAACCTTAACCCTAAAACTTACACTTACCCTAAACCTAACCCTAAATCAAACCCTAACCCTAACCCTTACCCTTACCCTAACCCTAACCCTAAACCTGACCCTAACCCTAACCCTACCCCTAAAACTTACCCTAACCCTAACCCTAACCCTTACCCTTACCCTAACCCTAAACCTAACCCGAACCATAAACCAAACCCTAACCCTTACACTAACCCTAACCCCAAACCCAACCCTTACCCTTATCGTAACCCTAACCCTAACCTTAATGCTAACCCTCACACTAACCCTAACTCTTACTCTAACCCTAAGACTAACCTTATTCCTTACCCTAACCTTAACCCTAACCCTTACCCTTTCCCTAACCCTAACCCTAACCCTAAGACTAACCCTAACCGTAACCCTAAACCTAACCCTAACACTTACCCTTATCTAAACCTAACCCTAACCATAAACCTTACCATAACCTTAACCTAACCCTAACCCTAACCCTAACTCTAACCCTTACCCTTACCCTAACCCTAACCCTAACCCTCACCCAACCCTAAACCGAACCCTAACCCTTACCTTTACCCTAACCCTAACCTTAACCTTAACCCCAACCCTAAACATAACCCTAAACCTTACCCTTACCCTAACCCTAACCCTAAAACTAAATCTAACCCTTACCCTAACCCTAACCCTAACACTAACCCTAACCTTAACCCTAACCCTTATCATTACCCTAACCCTAAACCTAACCCTAACCCTAAACCTAACACTAACCCTAACCCTTACCCTTACCATAACCCTAACCCCAAACCTAACCCTAACCCTAACCCTAACAATAACCCTTAGCCTAACCCTATCCCTAAACCTAACCCTAAATCTTACCCTAACCCTACCTAACCCTACCTAACCCTAACCCTTACCCTAACGCTAACCCTAACCCTAACCCTTACCCTTACCTTAACCCTAACCCTAACCCTAACCGTAAACCTTACCCTTACACTAACCCTAACTCTAACCGTAATCCTAAACCTACCCCTACCCCTAACCCTAAACCTAACCCTTAACCTTACCCTAACCATAACCCTAATTTAATCCTAACCCTAACCCTAACCCTAACCCTTACCCTTACCCTAACCCTAAACTTCACCCTAACCCTAACCCTAAACCTAACACTTACCCTAACCCTAACCCTAAACCCAAACCTTACCCTTACCCTAACCCTAACCCTGACCCTAACCCTAACCTTACCCTAACACTAACCATAACCCTAACCCTTACTCTAATCCTAACAGTAACACTAACCCTTACCCTACCCCTAAACCTAACCTTTGGCCTAACCCTAACCCTAAACCTAAACTTAACCCTAACTCTAACCCTTACCCTTACAATAACCCTAACCCTAACCCTAACCCTTACCCTAACCCTAACCCTACCCCTTACCCTAACCCTAATCCTAACAATTACCCTAACCCTAACCCTTACCCTTACCCTAACCCTAACCCTAAACCTAATCCTAACCCTAACCCTATCCCTAACCCCTAACCCTAACCCTAGCTCTTACCCTTACACTAACGCTAAACCTAACCTTAATGCTAACCCTAACCTAACCTTAATCCTTACCCTAACCCTAACCCTAACCCTAACCCTTAACCCAACCCTAACCCTAACCCTTACCCTAACCCTAAACCTAACACTAACCCTAACCATTACCCTTACCCTAACCCTAACCCTAACCCTAACACTTACCCCAACCCTAACAATAACCCTAACCCTAACTCTAACCCTAAACCCTTACCCTAACCCTAACCCAAACCTTAACCCTTACCCTAACCCTAATCCTAACACTTACCCTAAACCTAACCCTTACCCTTACCCTAACCCTAACCCTAAACCTAATCCTAACCCTAACCCTATCCCTAACCCCTAACCCTAACCCTAGCTCTTACCCTTACACTAACCCTAAACCAAACCTTAATGCTAACCCTAACCTAACCCTAACCCTTACCCTAACCCTAACCCTAACCCTAATCCTTACTCTAATCCTAACCCTAACCCTAAACCTAACCCTTACCCAAAGCCTAACCCTAACACTAACCCTTACCCAAACCCTACCCCTAACCCTTACCCTAGCCTTAAACCTTACCCTTACCCTAACACTAACCCTAAACCAAACCCTAACCCTATCCTCACCCCTAAACCTAAACTAAACCCTAAACCTAACCCTCAACGTTACCCTAACCCTAAACCTAACCTTAATGCTAACCCTAACCCTAACCCTAAACCTTACCCTACCCCTCACCCTAACCCTAACACTTACCCTTTCCCCAAACCCTTGCCCTAACCCTAACTCTTACCTTAATCCTAACCCTAACCCTTACCCTAATCCAAACCCTTACCCTAACCATAATAATAACCCTTACCCTTACCCTACTCCAACCCTAACCCTAACCCTAACCCTAAAACTAAGCCTAACCCTAACCCTAACCCTTACCCTTACCCTAACACTAACCCCAAACCTACCTCTAACCCTAACCCTAACCCTAATCCTTACCCTAACGCTAACCCTAACCCTAACCCTAATCTTTACCCTAACCCTAACCCTAAAACTAACCCGTAACCCTAACCCTAACTCTAACCCTAACCATTACCCTTACCCTAACCCTAAATCTAACCCTAACACTTATCCTTACCCCAACCCTAACCCTAACCCTATCCTAAACCTAACCCTAACCCTAACCCTAACCCTAACACTTACTCTTACCCTAAACCTAACCCTAATTCTTACCGTAAACCTAACCCTAACCCTTACCCTTACCCTACACCTAAGCCTAACCCTAACCCTAACACTTACCCTTACCCTAACCCTAACCCTGACCCTAACCCTAACCTTACCCTAACCCTAACGTTAACCCTAACACCTAAATCTAACCCTAACCCAAACCGTAACCCTTGCCGTTACCCTAACCCTAACCCTAACTCTAACCCTAACCCTAACCCTAAACCTAATCCTATACCTTACCCGAAACCTAAACCTAAACCTAACCCTAACCCTAACCCTAACCCTTACCCTTATCCTAACCCTAACTCTCACCCTAACCCTATCACTTACCCTTATCCTAACCCCAACCCTAACCCTAACCTCAACGCTAACCACTAACCCTAACCCTAACCCTTACCCCTACCCTATCCCTAACCCTAAACTTAATGCTAACCCTAACCCTAACCCTAAACCTAACCCTAACACTAACCCTAACCCCTAACCCTAACACTTACCCTTACCCTAACCCTAACACCTAAAATTAACCCTAATGCTAACCCTTACCCTCATCCGAACCCTAACCCTAACCCTAAACCTAACACTTACCCTTACCCTAACCCTAAACTTAGCCCTAACACCAACCCCTAACCCTAAACCTAAACCAAAACCTTACCCTTACCCTAACCCTAAACATAACCCTAACCCTTACCCCTAACCCTAACCCTAACCCTAACCTTTACCCTAAACCTATCCCTAAACCTAAACCTAACCCTAACCCTAACCCTTACCCTAACCCTAACGCTAACCCTAACCCTTACCCTACCACTAACGGTAACCCTTAACCTAACCCTAAACCTAACCCCTAACCCTAACACTAACCCTAATCCTAACCATTGCCCTTACCCTAACCCTAACCCTAACACTTAACCTTACCCTAACCCTAATCCTAACCCTAACCCTAAACCTAACCCAAACCCTAACACTAACCCTAATCCTAACCCTAACCCTAACCCTTAACCTAACCCTAACACTAACCCTAACCCTTCCCCTTCCCCTATCCCTAAACCTAACCTTAATGCTAACCCTAAGCCTAACCCTAACCCTAACCCTTTCCCTAAACCTAACCCTAACCCTAACGCTTAACCCTACCCTAACCATAACCCTAACCCTAACCCTGACCCTAACCCTTACCCTAACCCTAACCCTAACCCGAACCCTAAACCCTAACCGTAACCCAACCCTCACCCTAACCCTAACACTTCACCTAACCCTCACCCAAAACCTAAACCTTACCCTAACCCTAACCCTAACCCTAACCTTACCCTTACCCTAATCCTAACCCTAACCTTAACCCCAACCCTAAACCTAACCCTAACGTTTACCCTTACCGTAACACGTATGCTTACCCTATCCCTAACCCTACCCCAAACCTAAACCTAAAACTAACCCTAGCCATTACCCTTTCCCTAACCATTACCCTAAACCTAACCCTAACCCTAATCCTAACACTAACCCTTACCGTAACCCTAACCCTAACCCTAAATCTTACCCTTACCCCCACCTAACCCTAACCCTTACCCTAAACCTAACCCTAACCCTAACCCTAACCCTTACCCTTAACTTAACCCTAAACCTAACCCTAAATCTAACCGTAAACCTTACCCTTACCCTAACCCTAACTCTAACCCTAACCCTAATCCTAACATTACCCCTACCCCTAACCCTAACTCTAACCCTAACCCTTACCCTAACCCTAAACCTAACCCTAACCCTAACCCTTACCCTAAACCTAACTAACCCTAACCCTAACCCTTACCCTTATCGTTACCCTAAACCTAACCCTAACCCCAACCCTTACCCTTACCCTAACCCTAACCCTAACCTTAGTGCTAACCCTAACCCTAACCCTAACACTTACCCTAACCCTAAGACTAACCCTAATCCTTACCCTAACCCTAACCCTAAACCTAACCCTAACCCTTACCCTTTCCCTAACCCTAACCCTAACCCTAACCCTAACCCTAACCCTAACCCTAACCCATAAACATAACCCTAACCCTAACCCTAACCCTAACCCTAACCCTAACCCTAACCCTAACCCTAACCCTTTCCCTAAACCTAACCCTAACCCTAACCCTAAGACTAAGCCTAACCCTAACCGTAACTCTAACCCTAACACTTACCCTTATCTAAACCTAACCCTAACCCTAACAATTACCCTAACCATAAACCTAACCCTAACCATAAACCCTAACCCTAACCCTAACCCTAACCCTAACTCTAACCCTAACCCTAACCCTTACCCTTACCCTAACCCTAACCCTAACCCTAACACTTACCCTAACCCTAACCCTAACCCTAAACCTAACCCTAACCCTTACCCTAACCCTAACCGTAACGCTAAACCTAACAATAATCCTAACCCTAACCATAACCCTTACCCTAACCCAACCCTACCCGTAACACTTACCCTAACACTAACCCTAACCCTAACCCTTACCCTTACCCTAACCCTAAACCTCACCCTAACCCTAAACCAAACCCTAACCCTTACACTATCCCTAACCCCAAACCTAACCCTTACCCTTATCCTAACCCTTACCCTAACCCTAACCATAACACTCAACCTAAGCCTAACACGTACCCTAACCCTAACCCTAACCCTAACGCTAAGCATAACACATAACCTTACCCTAACGCTAACCCTAACCCTAACCCTAACCCTAAACCTAACCCTAATCCTAACCCTAACAATAACCCTAAGCATAACCCTAACCCTAACCCTTACCCTAATCCTTAAATGTACCCTAACCCTAAACCTAACGTTAACCCCAACCCTAAACCTAACCCTAACACTAACCTTTACTCTTACCCTATCCATAACCCTAAACCTAACCCTAACCCTAACCCTAACCCTAATCATTACCCTAATCCTAAACATAACCCTAACCCTTACCCTAACCCTAACTCTAACCCTAACCCTAACCCTAACCCTAGCCTAACCCTAATCCTAACCCTAACACATAACCTTACCCTAACCCTAACCCTAACCCTAACCCTAATCCTAACCCTAACCCTAACCCTAAGCATAACCCTAACCCTAACCCTAACCCTAATCCTTAAACGTACCCTAACCCTAAACCTGACCTCAACCCCATCCGTAAACCTAACCCTAACCCTAACCCTTACTCTTACCCTATCCCTAACCCCAAACCTAACCCTAACGCTAACCCTAACCATTACCCTAACCCTAACCCTAATCCTAACCCTAACCCTTACCCTTACCCGAACCCTAACCCTAAACGTAACCCTAACCCTAACCCTTACCCTAACCCTAACCCTAGGCCTAACCCGAACCCTAACCCTAACCCTAACTCTAACCCTTACAATTACCCTTACCCTTACCCTTACCCTAAACCTAAACCTAACCCTAACCCTAACCCTAACCCTTACCCTTACCCTAACCCTAACCCTAACCCTAAAACTAAGCCTAACCCTAACCCTCACCCTTACCCTTACCCTAACCCTAACCCCAAACCTACCCCTAACCCTAACCCTAACCCTAATCCTTACCCTAATGCTAACCCTAACCCTAACCATAACCTTTACCCTAACCCTAAACCTAAACCTAACCCCTAACCCTAACCCTAACTCTAACCCTAACTATTACCCTTACCCTAAACCTAAATCTAACCCTAACACTTATCCTTACACTAACCCTAACCCTAACCCTATCCTAAACCTAACACTAACCCTAACCCTAACCCTAACCCTAACACTTACTCTTACCCTAACCCAAACCCTAACCCTTACCCTAACCCTACCCTAACCCTTACCCTTACCCTATCCCTAAGCCTATCCCTAACCCTAACACTTACCCTTACCCTAACCCTAACCCTGACCCTAACCCTAACGTTACCCTAACCCTAACGTTAACCCTAACACCTAAATCTAACCCTAACCCAAACCGTAACTCTTGCCATTACACTAACCCTAACCCTAACTCTAAACCTAACCCTAACCCTAACCCTAATACTATACCTTACACGAAACCTAACCCTAAACCTAACCCTAACCCTAACTCTAACCCTTACCCTTATCCTAACCCTAACCCTCACCCTAACCCTATCACTTACCCTTATCCTAACCCCAACCCTAACCCTAACCTTAACGCTAACCACTAACCCTAACCCTAACCCTTACCCTTACCCTGTCCCTAACCCTAAACTTAATGCTAGACCCTAACCCTAACCCTAAACCTAACCCTAACACTAACCCTAACCCCTAACCCTAACACTTACCCTTACCCTAACCCTAACACCTTACCTTAACCCTAACGCTAACCCTTACCCTCATCCAAACCCTAACCCTAACCCTAACCCTAACACTTACCCTTACCCTAACCCTAAACCTAGCCCTAACACTAACCCCTAACCCTAACCCTAAACCTAAACCTTACCCTTACCCTAACCCTAAACATAATCCTAACCCTTACCCCTAACCCTAACCCTAACCCTAACCCTTACCCTAAACTTATCCCTAAACCTAACCCTAACCCTAACACTTACCCCTACCCTAAACCTAACCCTAACCCTAACCCTGACCCTAACCATTACCCTAACCCTAACCCGAACCCTAAACCCTAACCGTAACCCAACCCTCACCCTATCCCTAACCCTTCCACTAACCCTAACCCTAAACCTAAACCTTACCCTTACCCTAACCCTAACCCTAACCTTACCCTTACCCTAACACTAACCCTAACCTTAACCCCAATCCTAAACCTAACCCTAACCTTTACCCTTACCCTAAAACTTACATTTACCCTGTCCCTAACTCTAACCCAAACCTAAACCTAAAACTAAACCTAACCATTACCCTTTCCCTAACCGTTACCCTAAACCTAACCCTAACCCTAACACTAACACTAACCCTTACCGTAACCCTAACCCTAACCCTAAATCTCACCCTTACCCTACCTAACCCTAACCCTTACCCTAAACCTAACCCTAACCCTAACCCTTACCGTTAACTTAACCCTAAACCTAACCCTAACTCTAACCGTAAACCTTACCCTTACCCTAACCATAACTCTAACCCTAACCCTAACCCTAACCCTACCCTAACCATAACCCTAACCCTAACTCTTACCCTAACCCTAAACCTAACACTGATCCTAACCCTAACCCTTACCCTTACCCTAACCCTAAACCTAACCTAACACTAACCCTAACCCTTACCCTTACCCTAAACCTAACCCTAACCCCAAACCTTACCCTTACCCTAACCCTAACCCTAACCTTAGTGCTAACCCTAACCCTAACCCTAACACTTACCCTAACCCTAAGACTAACCCTAATCCTTACCCTAAACCTAACCCTAACCCTAACCCTTTTCCTTTCCCTAAACCTAACCCTAACCCTAAACCTAAGACTAAGCCTAACCCTAAACCTAACCCTAACCCTAACACTTACCCTTATCTAAACCTAACCCTAACCCTAACCATTACCCTAACCCTAAACCTAACCCTAATCCTAACCCTAACCTTAACCCTAACCCTTACACTTACCTTAACCCTAACCCTAAAACTAGCCCTAACCATACCCCTAACCCTAACCCTAAACCTAAACCTCACCGTTACCCTAACCCTAAACCTAACTCTAACCCTTACCCATAACCCTAACCCTAACCATAACCCTAACCCTTACTCTAACCCTAACCCTAAGTCTAACCCTTACCCTAACCCTAACCCTAAACCTAACACTAACCCTAAACCCTAACCCTAACCCTAACCCTAACCCTTTCCCATACCCTAACCCTAACCCTAACACTTACCCTAACCCTAAAACTAACCCTAAACCTAATCCTAACCCTTACCCTAACCCTAACCCTAACCCTAACCGTAACGCTAAACCTAACCCTAATCCTAACCCTAACCATAACCCTTACCCTAACCCTAACCCTAAACCTAACCTCAACCTTAACCCTAACCCTAACCCTAACCGTAACCCTAACCATAACCCTAACCCTAACCCTAACATTTCCCTTTTCCTAACCCTAAACTAAGCCCCCACCGTAAACCTAACCCTAAACCTAAACATAACCCTTACCCTAACCCTAACACTAACCCTAACCCTAACACTTACCCTTACCCTAACCCTAACCCTTATCCTAACCCTAACCCTAACTCTAACCCTAACGCTTAACCTAACCCTAACATTAACCCTAACCCCTAACCCTAAACCTTACCCTAACCCTAACCCTAACCCTAACCCTAACACTTTCCATTTTCCTAACCCAAACCTTAACCTCAACCCTAACCCTAACCCTAACCCTAACCCTAACCCTAACACTTACCCTTACCCTAACCCTAACCCTTATCCTAACCCTAACCCTAACTCTAACCCTAACCCTTAACCTAACCCTAACATTAACCCTAACCCCTAACTGTAACCCTTACACTTACCCTTACCCTAACCATAACCCTAACCCTCACCCTAACCCTAACCCTAATCCTAACCCTAAACCTAACCCTAACCCTAACCTTAACCCTAACCCTAACCCTAACCTAACCCTTACCCTTACCCTAACCCTAACCCTAACCTTAACCCCAACCCTTAACCTAACCCTAACCCTAACCCTTACCCTAACCCTAACCCTAACCCTAACCCTTACACTAACCCTTACCCTAACCCTAACCCTAACCCTTACCCTTACCCTAACCCTAAACCTAACCCTAACCCTTACCCTTACCCTAACCCTAACCCTAACCCTGACCCTAATTTTAACCCTAACACTTACCCTTACCCTAACCCTAACCATAACACTAAACCTAAGCCTAACACGTACCCTAACCCTAATCCTAACCCTAACGCTAACCATAACACATAACCTTACCCTAACGCTAACCCTAACCCTAACCCTAACCCTAAACCTAACCCTAATCCTAACCCTATCAATAACCCTAAGCATAACCCTAACCCTAACCCTTACCCTAATCCTTAAATGTACCCCAACCCTAAACCTAAAGTTAACCCCAACCCTAAACCTAACCCTAACACTAACCTTTACTCTTACCCTATCCATAACCCTAAACCTAACCCTAACCCTAACCCTAACCCTAACCATTACCCTAATCCTAAACATAACCCTAACCCTTACCCTAACCCTAACTCTAACCCTAACCCTAACCCTAACCCTAGCCTAACTCTAACCGTAACCCTAACACATAACCTTACCCTAACCCTAACCCTAACCCTAACCCTAATCCTAACCCTAACCCTAACCCTAAGCATAACCCTAACCCTAACCCTAACCCTAATCCTTAAACGTACCCTAACCCTAAACCTAACCTCAACCCCAACCGTAAACCTAACCCTAACCCTAACCCTTACTCTTAGCCTATCCCTAACCCTAAACCTAACCCTAACCCTAACCCTAACCCTAACCCTAACCCTAACCATTACCCTAACCCTAACCCTAATCCTAACCCTATGCCTTACCCTTACCCGAACCCTAACCCTAACCCTAACCCTAATTCTTACCCTAACCCTAACACCTACCCTTACACTAACCCTAACCCTAACCCTTAAACTAAACCTAACCGTAACCCTTACCCTAACCCTAACCCTAGGCCTAACTCGAACCCTAACCCTAAACCTAACTCTAACCCTAACCCTAACCCTAACCCTAACCCTTACCCTAAATCTAACCCTAACCCTTACCCTAACCCTAACCCTAACTCTAACCTTAACCCTAGTCCTAACACTAATCCTAACCCTAAACTTAACCCTAACCCTATCCCTAACCCTTGCCCTTACCCTAACCCTAAACTAACCCTAACCCTTACACTAACCCTAACCCTAACCCTAACCCTAACCCTTACCCTTACCCTAACCCTAAACCTAACCCTAACCCTTACCCTACCTAACCCTAACCCTTACCCTAAACCTAACCCTAACCCTAACCCTTACCGTTAACTTAACCCTAAACCTAACCCTAACTCTAACCGTAAACCTAACCATTACCCTAACCATAACTCTAACCCTAACCCTAACCCTAACCCTACCCTAACCATAACCCTAACCCTAACCCTTACCCTAACCCTAAACCTAGCACTGATCCTAACCCTAACCCTTACCCTTACCCTAACCCTAAACCTAACCTAACCCTAACCCTAACCCTTACCCTTACCCTAAACCTAACCCTAACCCCAAACCTTACCCTTACCCTAACCCTAACCCTAACCTTAGTGCTAACCCTAACCCTAACCCTAACACTTACCCTAACCCTAAGACTAACCCTAATCCTTACCCTAAACCTAACCCTAACCCTAACCCTTTCCCTTTCCCTAAACCTAACCCTAACCCTAACCCTAAGACTAAGCCTAACCCTAAACCTAACCCTAACCCTAACACTTACCCTTATCTAAACCTAACCCTAAGCCTAACCATAACCCTAACCATAAACCTAACCCTAACCCTTACCCTCATCCTAACCCTAACCCTAACCCTAACCCTAACACTTTCCCTTACCCTAACCCTAACCCTAATCCTAAACCTTACCCTTACCCTAAACCTAACCCTAACCCTATCCGTAACGCTAAACCTAACCCTAATCCTAACCCTAATCTTAACCCTAACCCTTACACTTACCTTAACCCTAACACTAAACGTAGCCCTAACCCTACCCCTAACCCTAACCCTAAACCTAAACCTCACCGTTACCCTAACCCTAACCCTAACTCTAACCCTTACCCCTAACCCTAACCCTAACCCTAACCCTAACCCTTACCCTAAACCTAGCCCTAAACCTAATCCTAACCCTAACCCTAACCCTTACTCTAACCCTAACCCTAAGTCTAACCCTTACCCTAACCCTAACCCTAAACCTAACACTAACCCTAAACCCTAACCCGAACCCTAACCCTAACCCTTACCCTTACCCTAACCGTAACCCTAACACTTACCCTAACCCTAAAACTAACCCTAAACCTAACCCTAACCCTTACCCTAACCCTAACCCTAACCCTAACCGTAACGCTAAACCTAACCCTAATCCTAACCCTAACCATAACCCTTACCCTAACCCTAATCCTAAACCTAACCTCAACCTTAACCCTAACCCTAACCCTAACCGTAACCCTAACCATAACCCTAACCCTAACCCTAACATTTCCCTTTTCCTAACCCTAAACTAAAACCCCACCATAAACCTAACCCTAAACCTAAACATAACCCTTACCCTAACCCTAACACTAACCCTAACCCTAACACTTACCCTTATCCTAACCCTAACACTTATCCTAACCCTAACCCTAACTCTAAACCTAACGCTTAACCTAACCCTAACATTAACCCTAACCCCTAACCCTAAACTTTACCCTAACCCTAACCCTAACCCTAACCCTAACACTTTCCATTTTTCTAACCCTAAACTTAACCTCAACCCTAAACCTAAACCTAACCCTAACCATAACCCTTACCCAAACTCTAACCCTAACCATAACCCTAACACTTACCCTTACCCTAACCCTAACCCTTATCCTAACCCTAACCCTAACTCTAACCCTAACCCTTAACCTAACCCTAACATTAACCCTAACCCCTAACTCTAACCCTTACACTTACCCTTACCCTAACCATAACCCTAACCCTTACCCTAACCCTAACCCTAATCCTAACCCTAAACCTGACCCTAACGCTAACCTTAACCCTAACCCTAACCCTAAACTAACCCTTACCCTTACCCTAACCCTAACCCTAACCTTAACCCCAACCCTTAACCTAACCCTAACCCTTACCCTAACCCTAACCCTAACCCTAACCCTAACCCTTACACTAACCCTAACCCTAACCCTAACCCTAACCCTTAACCTTACCCTACCCCTAAACCTAACCCTAACCCTTACCCTTACCCTAATCCTAACCCTAACCCTGACCCTAATTTTAACCCTAACCCTTACCCTTACCCTAACCCTAACCATAACACTCAACCTAAGCCTAACACGTACCCTAACCCTAACCCTAACCCTAACGCTAAGCATAACACATAACCTTACCCTAACGCTAACCCTAACCCTAACCCTAACCCTAAACCTAACCCTAATCCTAACCCTAACAATAACCCTAAGCATAACCCTAACCCTAACCCTTACCCTAATCCTTAAATGTACCCTAACCCTAAACCTAACGTTAACCCCAACCCTAAACCTAACCCTAACACTAACCTTTACTCTTACCCTATCCATAACCCTAAACCTAACCCTAACCCTAACCCTAACCCTAATCATTACCCTAATCCTAAACATAACCCTAACCCTTACCCTAACCCTAACTCTAACCCTAACCCTAACCCTAACCCTAGCCTAACCCTAATCCTAACCCTAACACATAACCTTACCCTAACCCTAACCCTAACCCTAACCCTAATCCTAACCCTAACCCTAACCCTAAGCATAACCCTAACCCTAACCCTAACCCTAATCCTTAAACGTACCCTAACCCTAAACCTGACCTCAACCCCATCCGTAAACCTAACCCTAACCCTAACCCTTACTCTTACCCTATCCCTAACCCCAAACCTAACCCTAACGCTAACCCTAACCATTACCCTAACCCTAACCCTAATCCTAACCCTAACCCTTACCCTTACCCGAACCCTAACCCTAAACGTAACCCTAACCCTAACCCTTACCCTAACCCTAACCCTAGGCCTAACCCGAACCCTAACCCTAACCCTAACTCTAACCCTTACAATTACCCTTACCCTTACCCTTACCCTAAACCTAAACCTAACCCTAACCCTAACCCTAACCCTTACCCTTACCCTAACCCTAACCCTAACCCTAAAACTAAGCCTAACCCTAACCCTCACCCTTACCCTTACCCTAACCCTAACCCCAAACCTACCCCTAACCCTAACCCTAACCCTAATCCTTACCCTAATGCTAACCCTAACCCTAACCATAACCTTTACCCTAACCCTAAACCTAAACCTAACCCCTAACCCTAACCCTAACTCTAACCCTAACTATTACCCTTACCCTAAACCTAAATCTAACCCTAACACTTATCCTTACACTAACCCTAACCCTAACCCTATCCTAAACCTAACACTAACCCTAACCCTAACCCTAACCCTAACACTTACTCTTACCCTAACCCAAACCCTAACCCTTACCCTAACCCTACCCTAACCCTTACCCTTACCCTATCCCTAAGCCTATCCCTAACCCTAACACTTACCCTTACCCTAACCCTAACCCTGACCCTAACCCTAACGTTACCCTAACCCTAACGTTAACCCTAACACCTAAATCTAACCCTAACCCAAACCGTAACTCTTGCCATTACACTAACCCTAACCCTAACTCTAAACCTAACCCTAACCCTAACCCTAATACTATACCTTACACGAAACCTAACCCTAAACCTAACCCTAACCCTAACTCTAACCCTTACCCTTATCCTAACCCTAACCCTCACCCTAACCCTATCACTTACCCTTATCCTAACCCCAACCCTAACCCTAACCTTAACGCTAACCACTAACCCTAACCCTAACCCTTACCCTTACCCTGTCCCTAACCCTAAACTTAATGCTAGACCCTAACCCTAACCCTAAACCTAACCCTAACACTAACCCTAACCCCTAACCCTAACACTTACCCTTACCCTAACCCTAACACCTTACCTTAACCCTAACGCTAACCCTTACCCTCATCCAAACCCTAACCCTAACCCTAACCCTAACACTTACCCTTACCCTAACCCTAAACCTAGCCCTAACACTAACCCCTAACCCTAACCCTAAACCTAAACCTTACCCTTACCCTAACCCTAAACATAATCCTAACCCTTACCCCTAACCCTAACCCTAACCCTAACCCTTACCCTAAACTTATCCCTAAACCTAACCCTAACCCTAACACTTACCCCTACCCTAAACCTAACCCTAACCCTAACCCTGACCCTAACCATTACCCTAACCCTAACCCGAACCCTAAACCCTAACCGTAACCCAACCCTCACCCTATCCCTAACCCTTCCACTAACCCTAACCCTAAACCTAAACCTTACCCTTACCCTAACCCTAACCCTAACCTTACCCTTACCCTAACACTAACCCTAACCTTAACCCCAATCCTAAACCTAACCCTAACCTTTACCCTTACCCTAAAACTTACATTTACCCTGTCCCTAACTCTAACCCAAACCTAAACCTAAAACTAAACCTAACCATTACCCTTTCCCTAACCGTTACCCTAAACCTAACCCTAACCCTAACACTAACACTAACCCTTACCGTAACCCTAACCCTAACCCTAAATCTCACCCTTACCCTACCTAACCCTAACCCTTACCCTAAACCTAACCCTAACCCTAACCCTTACCGTTAACTTAACCCTAAACCTAACCCTAACTCTAACCGTAAACCTTACCCTTACCCTAACCATAACTCTAACCCTAACCCTAACCCTAACCCTACCCTAACCATAACCCTAACCCTAACTCTTACCCTAACCCTAAACCTAACACTGATCCTAACCCTAACCCTTACCCTTACCCTAACCCTAAACCTAACCTAACACTAACCCTAACCCTTACCCTTACCCTAAACCTAACCCTAACCCCAAACCTTACCCTTACCCTAACCCTAACCCTAACCTTAGTGCTAACCCTAACCCTAACCCTAACACTTACCCTAACCCTAAGACTAACCCTAATCCTTACCCTAAACCTAACCCTAACCCTAACCCTTTTCCTTTCCCTAAACCTAACCCTAACCCTAAACCTAAGACTAAGCCTAACCCTAAACCTAACCCTAACCCTAACACTTACCCTTATCTAAACCTAACCCTAACCCTAACCATTACCCTAACCCTAAACCTAACCCTAATCCTAACCCTAACCTTAACCCTAACCCTTACACTTACCTTAACCCTAACCCTAAAACTAGCCCTAACCATACCCCTAACCCTAACCCTAAACCTAAACCTCACCGTTACCCTAACCCTAAACCTAACTCTAACCCTTACCCATAACCCTAACCCTAACCATAACCCTAACCCTTACTCTAACCCTAACCCTAAGTCTAACCCTTACCCTAACCCTAACCCTAAACCTAACACTAACCCTAAACCCTAACCCTAACCCTAACCCTAACCCTTTCCCATACCCTAACCCTAACCCTAACACTTACCCTAACCCTAAAACTAACCCTAAACCTAATCCTAACCCTTACCCTAACCCTAACCCTAACCCTAACCGTAACGCTAAACCTAACCCTAATCCTAACCCTAACCATAACCCTTACCCTAACCCTAACCCTAAACCTAACCTCAACCTTAACCCTAACCCTAACCCTAACCGTAACCCTAACCATAACCCTAACCCTAACCCTAACATTTCCCTTTTCCTAACCCTAAACTAAGCCCCCACCGTAAACCTAACCCTAAACCTAAACATAACCCTTACCCTAACCCTAACACTAACCCTAACCCTAACACTTACCCTTACCCTAACCCTAACCCTTATCCTAACCCTAACCCTAACTCTAACCCTAACGCTTAACCTAACCCTAACATTAACCCTAACCCCTAACCCTAAACCTTACCCTAACCCTAACCCTAACCCTAACCCTAACACTTTCCATTTTCCTAACCCAAACCTTAACCTCAACCCTAACCCTAACCCTAACCCTAACCCTAACCCTAACACTTACCCTTACCCTAACCCTAACCCTTATCCTAACCCTAACCCTAACTCTAACCCTAACCCTTAACCTAACCCTAACATTAACCCTAACCCCTAACTGTAACCCTTACACTTACCCTTACCCTAACCATAACCCTAACCCTCACCCTAACCCTAACCCTAATCCTAACCCTAAACCTAACCCTAACCCTAACCTTAACCCTAACCCTAACCCTAACCTAACCCTTACCCTTACCCTAACCCTAACCCTAACCTTAACCCCAACCCTTAACCTAACCCTAACCCTAACCCTTACCCTAACCCTAACCCTAACCCTAACCCTTACACTAACCCTTACCCTAACCCTAACCCTAACCCTTACCCTTACCCTAACCCTAAACCTAACCCTAACCCTTACCCTTACCCTAACCCTAACCCTAACCCTGACCCTAATTTTAACCCTAACACTTACCCTTACCCTAACCCTAACCATAACACTAAACCTAAGCCTAACACGTACCCTAACCCTAATCCTAACCCTAACGCTAACCATAACACATAACCTTACCCTAACGCTAACCCTAACCCTAACCCTAACCCTAAACCTAACCCTAATCCTAACCCTATCAATAACCCTAAGCATAACCCTAACCCTAACCCTTACCCTAATCCTTAAATGTACCCCAACCCTAAACCTAAAGTTAACCCCAACCCTAAACCTAACCCTAACACTAACCTTTACTCTTACCCTATCCATAACCCTAAACCTAACCCTAACCCTAACCCTAACCCTAACCATTACCCTAATCCTAAACATAACCCTAACCCTTACCCTAACCCTAACTCTAACCCTAACCCTAACCCTAACCCTAGCCTAACTCTAACCGTAACCCTAACACATAACCTTACCCTAACCCTAACCCTAACCCTAACCCTAATCCTAACCCTAACCCTAACCCTAAGCATAACCCTAACCCTAACCCTAACCCTAATCCTTAAACGTACCCTAACCCTAAACCTAACCTCAACCCCAACCGTAAACCTAACCCTAACCCTAACCCTTACTCTTAGCCTATCCCTAACCCTAAACCTAACCCTAACCCTAACCCTAACCCTAACCCTAACCCTAACCATTACCCTAACCCTAACCCTAATCCTAACCCTATGCCTTACCCTTACCCGAACCCTAACCCTAACCCTAACCCTAATTCTTACCCTAACCCTAACACCTACCCTTACACTAACCCTAACCCTAACCCTTAAACTAAACCTAACCGTAACCCTTACCCTAACCCTAACCCTAGGCCTAACTCGAACCCTAACCCTAAACCTAACTCTAACCCTAACCCTAACCCTAACCCTAACCCTTACCCTAAATCTAACCCTAACCCTTACCCTAACCCTAACCCTAACTCTAACCTTAACCCTAGTCCTAACACTAATCCTAACCCTAAACTTAACCCTAACCCTATCCCTAACCCTTGCCCTTACCCTAACCCTAAACTAACCCTAACCCTTACACTAACCCTAACCCTAACCCTAACCCTAACCCTTACCCTTACCCTAACCCTAAACCTAACCCTAACCCTTACCCTACCTAACCCTAACCCTTACCCTAAACCTAACCCTAACCCTAACCCTTACCGTTAACTTAACCCTAAACCTAACCCTAACTCTAACCGTAAACCTAACCATTACCCTAACCATAACTCTAACCCTAACCCTAACCCTAACCCTACCCTAACCATAACCCTAACCCTAACCCTTACCCTAACCCTAAACCTAGCACTGATCCTAACCCTAACCCTTACCCTTACCCTAACCCTAAACCTAACCTAACCCTAACCCTAACCCTTACCCTTACCCTAAACCTAACCCTAACCCCAAACCTTACCCTTACCCTAACCCTAACCCTAACCTTAGTGCTAACCCTAACCCTAACCCTAACACTTACCCTAACCCTAAGACTAACCCTAATCCTTACCCTAAACCTAACCCTAACCCTAACCCTTTCCCTTTCCCTAAACCTAACCCTAACCCTAACCCTAAGACTAAGCCTAACCCTAAACCTAACCCTAACCCTAACACTTACCCTTATCTAAACCTAACCCTAAGCCTAACCATAACCCTAACCATAAACCTAACCCTAACCCTTACCCTCATCCTAACCCTAACCCTAACCCTAACCCTAACACTTTCCCTTACCCTAACCCTAACCCTAATCCTAAACCTTACCCTTACCCTAAACCTAACCCTAACCCTATCCGTAACGCTAAACCTAACCCTAATCCTAACCCTAATCTTAACCCTAACCCTTACACTTACCTTAACCCTAACACTAAACGTAGCCCTAACCCTACCCCTAACCCTAACCCTAAACCTAAACCTCACCGTTACCCTAACCCTAACCCTAACTCTAACCCTTACCCCTAACCCTAACCCTAACCCTAACCCTAACCCTTACCCTAAACCTAGCCCTAAACCTAATCCTAACCCTAACCCTAACCCTTACTCTAACCCTAACCCTAAGTCTAACCCTTACCCTAACCCTAACCCTAAACCTAACACTAACCCTAAACCCTAACCCGAACCCTAACCCTAACCCTTACCCTTACCCTAACCGTAACCCTAACACTTACCCTAACCCTAAAACTAACCCTAAACCTAACCCTAACCCTTACCCTAACCCTAACCCTAACCCTAACCGTAACGCTAAACCTAACCCTAATCCTAACCCTAACCATAACCCTTACCCTAACCCTAATCCTAAACCTAACCTCAACCTTAACCCTAACCCTAACCCTAACCGTAACCCTAACCATAACCCTAACCCTAACCCTAACATTTCCCTTTTCCTAACCCTAAACTAAAACCCCACCATAAACCTAACCCTAAACCTAAACATAACCCTTACCCTAACCCTAACACTAACCCTAACCCTAACACTTACCCTTATCCTAACCCTAACACTTATCCTAACCCTAACCCTAACTCTAAACCTAACGCTTAACCTAACCCTAACATTAACCCTAACCCCTAACCCTAAACTTTACCCTAACCCTAACCCTAACCCTAACCCTAACACTTTCCATTTTTCTAACCCTAAACTTAACCTCAACCCTAAACCTAAACCTAACCCTAACCATAACCCTTACCCAAACTCTAACCCTAACCATAACCCTAACACTTACCCTTACCCTAACCCTAACCCTTATCCTAACCCTAACCCTAACTCTAACCCTAACCCTTAACCTAACCCTAACATTAACCCTAACCCCTAACTCTAACCCTTACACTTACCCTTACCCTAACCATAACCCTAACCCTTACCCTAACCCTAACCCTAATCCTAACCCTAAACCTGACCCTAACGCTAACCTTAACCCTAACCCTAACCCTAAACTAACCCTTACCCTTACCCTAACCCTAACCCTAACCTTAACCCCAACCCTTAACCTAACCCTAACCCTTACCCTAACCCTAACCCTAACCCTAACCCTAACCCTTACACTAACCCTAACCCTAACCCTAACCCTAACCCTTAACCTTACCCTACCCCTAAACCTAACCCTAACCCTTACCCTTACCCTAATCCTAACCCTAACCCTGACCCTAATTTTAACCCTAACCCTTACCCTTACCCTAACCCTAACCATAACACTCAACCTAAGCCTAACACGTACCCTAACCCTAACCCTAACCCTAACGCTAAGCATAACACATAACCTTACCCTAACGCTAACCCTAACCCTAACCCTAACCCTAAACCTAACCCTAATCCTAACCCTAACAATAACCCTAAGCATAACCCTAACCCTAACCCTTACCCTAATCCTTAAATGTACCCTAACCCTAAACCTAACGTTAACCCCAACCCTAAACCTAACCCTAACACTAACCTTTACTCTTACCCTATCCATAACCCTAAACCTAACCCTAACCCTAACCCTAACCCTAATCATTACCCTAATCCTAAACATAACCCTAACCCTTACCCTAACCCTAACTCTAACCCTAACCCTAACCCTAACCCTAGCCTAACCCTAATCCTAACCCTAACACATAACCTTACCCTAACCCTAACCCTAACCCTAACCCTAATCCTAACCCTAACCCTAACCCTAAGCATAACCCTAACCCTAACCCTAACCCTAATCCTTAAACGTACCCTAACCCTAAACCTGACCTCAACCCCATCCGTAAACCTAACCCTAACCCTAACCCTTACTCTTACCCTATCCCTAACCCCAAACCTAACCCTAACGCTAACCCTAACCATTACCCTAACCCTAACCCTAATCCTAACCCTAACCCTTACCCTTACCCGAACCCTAACCCTAAACGTAACCCTAACCCTAACCCTTACCCTAACCCTAACCCTAGGCCTAACCCGAACCCTAACCCTAAACCTAACTCTAACCCTAACCCTAACCCTAACCCTAACCCTTACCCTAACTCTAACCCTAAACCTTACCCTAACCCTAACCCTAACTCTAACCTTAACCCTAGTCCTAACACTAATCCTAACCCTAAACTTAACCCTAACCCTATCCCTAACCCTTGCCCTTACCCTAAGCCTTACACTAATCCTAACACTAACCCTAACCCTAACCCTAACCGTAACACTTACCCTAAACATAACCCTATTCCTAATCCTTACCCTAACCCTAAACCTCACCCTAAACCTTACCCTTTCCCTAACCCTAAACCTAACCCTAACCCTAACCCTTAACCTTACCCTTACCCTAACCCTAACCCTAACCGTAACACTTTCCATTTTCCTAACCCTAACCTTAACCCCAACCCTAAACCTAATCCTAACCCTAACCATAACCCTTACCCAAACCCTAACCCTAACCTTAACCATAACACTTACCCTTACCCGAACCCTAACCCTTATCCTAACCCTAACCCTAACCCTTAACCTAACCCTAAGATTAACCCTAACCCCTAACCCTAACCCTTACACTTTCCCTTACCCTAACCCTAACCCTAACCCTTACCCTTACCCTAACCCAAACCCTAACCCTTACCCTAACCCTAACCCTAACCCTAACCTCAAACTTAAACTTAACCCTAACCCTAACCATAACCCTAACCCTTACCCTTACTCTAACACTAAGCCTAACCCTAACCCTAACCCTAACGATAACCCTTACCCTAACCCTAACCATCACCCTAAACTTAACTCTAACATTTATCCTTACTCTAACCCTAACCTCAACCTTAACCCTTACCCTAACCCTAAACCTAACCCTTACCCTTACCCTAACACTAAGTCTAATCCTAACCCTAAATCTAAACCTAACCCTTACCCTAACCATAACCCTAATCCTACCCCTAACCCTAACCCTCACCCTAACCTTAACTCTAACATTTATCCTTACCCTAACCCAAAGCCTACCCCTTACCCTAACCCTAACCCTAGCCCTAAACTCAAACTTAACCCTAACCCTAACCCTAACCCTAACCCTTACCCTTACTCTAAGCCTAAGCCTAACCCCTAACCCTAACCCTAACCCAAAACCTAACCCTAATCCTTACCCTTATCCTAAACCTAACCCTACCAATAACACTTACCCTTACCCTAAACCTACCCTAACCCTAACCCTAACTCTAAACCTTACCCGTACCCTAACCCTAACCCTAACCCTAAACTAAACCTAACCCTAACCCTAACCCAAACCCTTACCCTAACATAACCCTAACAATTACTCTAACCCTAACCCTAACCCTAACCCTAACCTTAACCCTAAACCTAACCCTTGTCTTTACCCTAACCCTAACCCTAACTCTAACCCTAACCCTAACCCTTACCCTAATCCTAAACCTAACACTTACCCTAACCCTAACCCTAACCTCTAACTTAACCCTAAACCTAACCGTAAACCTAACCCTTACCCTTACTCTAACACTAAGCCTAACCCTAACCCTAACCCTAATCCTAAACTTAAACCTAACCCTAACCCTGACCTTAACCCTAACCCTAACCCTAACCTAACCCTTACACTTACCCTAACCCTAACCCTAACCTTAACCCCAAACATAACCCTAACCCTAACCCTAACACTAACCCTAACCCTTACCCTATCCCTAACCCTAACCCTAACCCTAACCCTTACCCTTACCCTCACCCTAACCTTAACCCTAACCCTAACCCTAACCATAACTTTAATTGTAACATTTTTCCTTACCCTAATCCTAACCCTAAACCTAACCCTGACCCTAAACCTAACCCTTACCCTTACCCTAACCCTAAACCTAACCCTAACCCTTACCCTTACCCTAACCCTAACACTAACACTAACACTTACCCTTACCTAACCCTAACCCTAATCCTAAATCTTTCCCTAACCCTAAACCTAACCATAACCGTAACCCCTAACACTAACCCTAACTCTAATCCTATCCCTTACCCTTACCCTAACCCTAACCCTAACCCAAATCCTAACCCTAACCATAACCCTAATTCTAACCCTAAACCTAACCGTAACCCTAACCTTAACCCTAAACCTAACCCTAACCCTGACCTAACCCTTACCCTTACCCTAACCCTAACCCGAACCTTTACCCCAACCTTACACCTAAACCTAACCCTAACCCTAACCCTTACCCTAACCCTAACCCTAACCCTAACCCTAACCCTTACCCTAACCCTAACCCTAATCTTAACCCTAACCCTTACCCTTACCCTCACCCTAACCTTAATACTAATATTTATGCTTACGCTAACCCTAACCCTAAACCTAAACCTAACCCTAACCCTAACCCTAACACTTACCCTTACCCTAACCCTAACCCTTATCCTAACCCTAACCCTAACTCTAACCCTAACCCTTAACCTAACCCTAACATTAACTCTAACCCTTAACCCTAACTCTTACCCTTACCCTTACCCTAACCCTAAACCTAACCCTAACCCTTACCCTTACCCTAACCCTAACACTAACATTAACACTTACCTTTACCTTTACCTGACCCTAATCCTAACTCTTTCCCTAACCCTAAACCTAACCATAACCGTAACCCCTAACCCTAACCCTAACTCTAATCCTAACCCTTACCCTTACCCTAACCCTAACCCTAACCATAACCATAACCCTAATCCTAACCCTAAACCTAACCGTAACCCTAACCTTAACACTAAACCTAACCCTAACCCTGACCTAACCCTTACCCTTACCCTAACCCTAACCCGAACCTTTACCTCAACCTTAAACCTAACCCTAACCCTAACCCTAACCCTTACCCTAACCCTAACCCTAACCCTAACCCTAACCCTTACCCTAACCCTAACCCTAATCTTAACCCTAACACTTACCCTTACCCTCACCCTAACCTTAACTCTAATATTTATCCTTACGCTAACCCTAACCCTAAACCTAACCCTAACCCTAAACCTAAACCTTACCCTTACCATAACCCTAAACCTAACCCTAACCCTTACCTTACCCTAACCCTAACCCTAACCTTAACCCTGACCATAACTTTAACCCTAAACCTTACCCTTACCCTAACCCTAACCCTAACACATAACCTTACCCTAACCCTAACCCTAACCCTAAACCTAACCCTAATCCTAACCCTAACCCTAACCCTTACCCTAACCCTAACCCTAATCCTAACCTTAAACCTAACCCTAACCCTGACCTTAACCCTAACCCTAACCCTAACCTAACCCTTACACTTACCCTAACCCTAACCCTAAGCTTAACCCCAAACCTAAACCTAACCCTAACCCTAACCCTAACCCTAACCCTTACCCTAATCCTAACCCTAACCCTAAACCTAAAATTAATTGTAACATTTTTCCTTACCCTAACCCTAACCCTAACCCTAACCCTAAACCTAAACCTAACCCTTACCCATACCCTCACCCTAACCCTAACCCTAACCCTTACCCTAACCCTAACCCTAATCTTAACCCTAACCCTTACTCTTACCCTCACCCTAACCTTAACTCTAATATTTATCCTTACGCTAACCCTAACCCTAAACCTAAACCTAACCCTAAACCTAAACCTTACCCTTACCATAACCCTAAACCTAACCCTAAACCTTACCCTCACCCTAACCCAATCCCTAAACCTAACCCTGACCATAACTTTAACCCTAAATCTTACCCTTACCCTAACCCTAACCCTAACCCTAACATTTCCCTTTTCCTAACCCTAAACTAAACCCCCACCGTAAACCTTAAACTAAACCTAACCCTAACCCTTACCCTAACCCTAAGCCTAACCCTAACACTTACCCTTACCCTACCCCTAACCCTTATCCTAACCCTAAACCTAACTCTAACCCTAACCCTTAACCTAACCCTAACATTAACCCTAACACCTAACCCTAACCCTTACGCTTACCTTACCCTAACCCTTACCCTAACCCTAACCCTAACCCTAACACTTTCCATTTTGCAAACCCTAACCTTACCCCAACCCTAACCCTAACCCTAACCCTAACCATAACCCTTACCCAAACCCTAAACCTAACCCTAACCCTAACACTTACCCTTACACTAACCCTAACCCTTATCCTAACCCTAACCCTAACTCTAAGCCTAAACCTTAACCTAACCCTAACCTTAACCCTAACCTCTAACCCTAACCCTTACACTTACCATTACCCTAACCATAACCCTAACCCTTACCCTTACCCTAACCCTAACCTAATCCTAACCCTAACCGTAACCCTAACCCTACCCTAACCCTAACCCTAACCCTAACCCTGACCAAAACTCTAACCCTAAATCTTACCCTTACCCTAACCCTAACCGTAACACTAACCCTAACCCTAACACTTACCCTAACCCTAACCCTAACACATAACCTTACACTAACCCTAACCCTAACCCTAACCTAACCCTTACCCTAACCCTAACCCTAATCCTAACCTTAAACCTAACCCTAACCCTGACTTTAACGCTAACCCTAACCCTAACCTAACCCTTACACTTACCCTAACACTAACCCTAAGCTTAACCCCAAACCTAAACCTAACCCTAACCCTAACCCTAACCCTAACCCTTACCCTAACCCTAACCCTAACCCTAACCCTAACCCTTACCTTTACCCTCGCCCTAATCTTAACCTTAACCCTAACCCTACCCCTAACCTTAATTGTAACATTTTTCTTACCCTAAAACTAACCCTAAACCTAACCCTAAACCGAAACCTAACCCTTACCCTTACCCTAACCCTAACCCTAAACCTAACCCTGACCAAAACTTTAACCCTAAACCTTACCCTTACCCTAACCCTAACCGTAACACTAACCCTAACCCTAACACTTACCCTAACCCTAACCCTAACCCTAACCCTAACACATAACCTTACACTAACCCTAACCCTAACCCTAAACCTAGCCCTAATCCTAACCCTAACCCTAACCCTAAGCATAACCGTAACCCTAACCCTAACCCTAATCCTTACATGTACGCTAACCCTAAACCTAACCTTAACCCCAAATCTAAACCTAACCCTAACCCTAACCCTTACTCTTACCCTATCAATAATCCTAAACCTAACCCTAACCCTAACCCTAACCATTACCCTAACCCTAACCCTAATCCTAGTCCTAACGCTAAGCCTTACCCTAACCCTAACCCTAACCCTAACCCTAGACCTAACCCTAACCCTAACCCTTAAACTAACCCTACCCTAACCCTAACCCTAACCCTAAGCCTAACTCCTAACCCTAAACCAAAACCTAACCCTAATCCTTACCCTTATCCTAAACCTAACCCTAACACTAACATTTACCCTTACCCTAAACCCTAACCTAACCCTAATCCTAACCCTAACCCTTACCCTAACCCTAACCCTAACCCTAACCCTTACACTTACCCTAACCCTAAGACTAACCCTAACCCTAACCCTAACCCTTACCCTTACCCTAACCCTAACTCTAATCTTAAACCTAACCCTAACCCTAACCTAACCCTTACCCTTACCCTAACCCTAACCCAAAACTTAACCCCAACCTTAAACCTAACCCTAACCCTAACCTAACCCTTACCCTGACCCTAACCCTAACCCTTACACTTACCCTAACCCTAACCTTAAACCTAACCCTAACCATAACCCTAAACCTTACCCTAACCTAACACTAACCCTTACCCTAACCCTAACCCTAATCCTAACCCTAACCTTAACCCTAACCCTAACCCTAATCCTTGCCCTTACACTAACCCTAACTCTAACTCTAACCCTAACCCTAACACTCACCCTAACCCTAACCCTAACCCTTACCCCAACCCTAATCCTAACTCTAAACTCAAACACTAACACTAACCCTAACCCTTACCCTTACTCTAACACTAAGCCTAACCCTAACCTTAAACCTAACCCTAACCCTAACCCTAACCCTTACCCTAACCATAACGCTAATCATAACCCTAAACCTAACCCTAATCCTAACCTTAACTCTAACATTTATCCTTACCCTAACCCTAACCCTAAAACTAACCCTAACCCTAAACCTAACCCTTACCCTTACCCTAACCCTAACCCTAACCCTGAGCCTAAATTTAACCCTAACCCTTACCCTTACCCTAACACTAACCGTAACCGTAACCCTAACCCTAACCCTAACACTTACCCTATCCCTAACCCTAAGCCTAAACCTAACTCTAACCCCAACACATAACCTTACCCTAAACCTAACCCTAACCCTAACCCTAACCCTAACCCTAAACATAACCCTAATCCTAACCCTAACCCTAACTCGAAGCATAACCCTAACAATAATCCTAACCCTAATCCTTAAACGTACCCTAACCCTAAACCTAACCTTAAGCCCAACCCTAAAACTAACCCTAACCCTAACCCTAACCCTTACCCTTACCCTATCCCTAACACTAAACCTAATCCTAACCCTACCCTAACCATTACCCTAACCCTAACCCTAACCTAACCCTGAACCTTACCCTTACACGAACCCTAACCCTAACCCTAAACCTAACCCTAACTCTTACCCTAAACCTAACACTTACCCTTACCCTAACCCTAACCCTAACCCTTAAACTAAACCTATACCTAACCCTAAACCTTACACTAACCCTAACCCTAGTCCTAACTCCTAACCCTAACCGTAAACCTAACTCTAACCCTAAACCTAACCCTAACCGTAACCATTACCCTAACTCTAAGCCTAATCCTTACCCTAACCCTAACCCTAACCCTAACCTTAAACCTAACCCTAACCCTAATCCTAAACCTAACCTTAACCCTAAACCTAACCGTAACCCTTGCCCTTACCCTAACCCTAACCCTAAACCGAACACTAAACCTAACCCTAACCCTAACCCTAATCCTTACCCTTATCCTAAACCTAACCCTAACACTAACAATTACCCTTATCCTAAACCCTACCATAACCCTTACCCTAAACCTAACACTAACCCTACCCTAACCCTAATCCTAACCCTAACCCTTAACCTTACCCTAACCCTAACCCTAACCCTAACCCTTACCCTAACCCTAAACCTGAACCTTACCCTTACCTTAACCCTAACCCTAATCCTAACTGTTACGCTTACCTAACGCTAAACCTAACCCTAACCCTAACCCTAAACCTAACCCTTACCCTTACCCTAATCCTAAACCTAACCATAACCATAACCCTAACCCTAACCCAAACCCTAACCCTTACCTTAACCCTAACCCTAACCCTTACCCTTACCCTAACCCTAACCCTAACCTTAACCCCAACCCTAAACCTAATCCTAACCCTAAGACTTACCCTTACCCTAACCATAACCCTAACCCTAACCCTAACCCTAACCCTTACCCTAACCCTAAACCTAAATCTAACCCTAAACCTTACCCTTACCCGCACCCTAACCATAACCGTAACCCTAATCCTAAACCTAACCCTAACCCTAACTCTTATCCTTACCCAAACCCGAACCCTAACCCAATCCCTAACCCTAACCATAACCCTAAACCGAACCCTTACACTTACCCTAACCCTAACCCTAACCCTAAACCTAACCCTAACCCTTATCCTTACCCTAACCCTAACCCTAACTCTAACCCTAAACCTAACCCTAATCCTAACCCTAACCCTTTCGCATACCATACTGTAACGCTAAACTTAAACCTAACCCTAACCCTAACACAAACCCTAAACCTAACCCTAACCCTAACCCTAACCCTTATGCTTACCCTAACCCTAACCCTAACTCTAACCCTAAACCTAACCCTAATCCTAACCCTAACCCTTACGCATACCATACCGTAACGCTAAACTTAAACCTAACCCTAACCCTAACACAAACCCTAAACCTAACCCTAACCCTAACCTTAATCCTAAACCTTACCCTTACCCTAAACCTAACCCTATCCCTAACACTCACCCTTACCCTTACCCTAAACATAACCCTAACCCTAACCCTAAACCCTACCTTTACCCTAACCCTAACACTAACCATCACCCTAACCCTAACCTAACTCTTACCCTTACCCTAACCCTAACCCTAACCCTAAACTTAACCCCAAACCTAAACCTAACTCTAAAGCTAACCCTTACCCTAACACTTACCCTAACACTAACCCTAACCCTAACCCTAACCCTAACACTTAACCTTACCCTAACCCTAACCCTAACCCTTACCCTTACCCTAACCCTAACCCTAATACTAACACTTACCCTAACGCTAACCCTAACCCTAACCCTTACCCTAACCCTAACCCTAACCATAGCCCTTTCCCTAACCGTAACCCTAACCCTAACCCTAACACCTAACCCTAACCCTTAAACTAACCCTAACCATAACCCTAAACATAACCCTTACTCTTAACCAACCCTAAATCTCACTCTAATCCTAACCCTAACCCTAACCCTTAAACTAACCCTAACCCTAACCCTAACCCTTACCCTAACCTACCCTAACACAAACCCTAACCTTAACCCTAACCCTAACCTCTAACTTAACCCTAACCCTAACCCTAACCCTAACCCTTACCCTTACGCTAACACTAAGCCTAACCCTAACCCTAACCCTAACCCTTACCCTAAACCTAACCCCAATCCTAACATTAAACCTAACCCTAACCCTGACCTTAACCCTAACCCTAACCCTAACCTAACCCTTACCCTTACCCTAGCCCTAACCCTAACCTTAACCCCAAACCTAAACCTATCCCTAACCCTAACCCTAACCCTTACCCTAACCCTAACCCTAACCCTAACCCTTACCCTTACCCTCACCCTAACCTTAACCCTAACTCTAACCCAAACCCTTACACTTACCTAACCCTAACCTTAATCCTAACTCTTTCCCTAACACTAAACCTAACCATAACTGTAACCCCTAACCCTAAACCTAACCCTTACCCTAACCCTAAACATAACCCTAATCCTAACCCTAACCCTAACCTTAACCCTAACCCTAACCCTAACCGTAACCTAACCCTTACCGTTACCCTAACCCTAACCCGAACCTTAACCCCAACCTTAAAGCTAACCCTAACCCTAACCCTAACCCTTACCCGAACGCTAAACCTAACCCTTACCCTAACCCTAATCTTAACCATAACCCTTAACCTTACCCTCACCCTAACCTTAACTCTAATATTTATCCTTACGCTAACCCTAACCCTAAACCTAACCCTAACCCTAACCCTAACCCTAATTATAACCCTAACCCTTACACTTACCCTAACCCAAACCTAAACCTAAACCTAACCCTAACCCTAACCCTAACCCTAAACTAACCCTACCCTAACCCTAAGCCTAACCCTAACCCTAAGCCTAACCCTAAACCAAAACCTAACCCTAATCCTTACCCTTATCCTAAACCTAACCCTAACACTAACATGTACGCTTACCCTAAACCCTACCCTAACCCTAATCCTAACCTTTACCCTAACCCTAACCCTAACCCTAACCCTTACCCAACCCTAAACCTAACCCTAACCCTAACGCTAAACCTAACCCTAACCCTAACACTAAACCTAACCTGTAACACTAACCATAACCCTAACTCTTACCCTTATCCTAACACAAAAACAAAACCTAACCCTCACTTTAACCCTAACCCTAACCCTAACCTCTAACCCTAACCCTAAACCTAACCCTACTCCTTACCCTTATCCTAAACCTAACCCTAACACTAACACTTACCCTTACCCTAAACCCTACCCTAACCCTAACCCTAACCCTAACCCTTACCCTAACCCTAACCCTAACCCTTACCCTTACCCTAACCCTAAACCTAACCCTAACACTAACACTTACCCTTACATTAACCCTAACCCTAACCCTAAACCTAAGCCGAACCCTAACCCTCAACCTTACCCTTACCTTAACCCTAACCCTAACACTAACCCTTACGCTTACCCTAACGCTAACCCTAACCCTAACCCTAACCCTAACCTTAACCGCAAACCTAAACCTAACCCTAACCCTAACCCTATCCCTTACCCTAACCCTATCCCTAACCCTAACACTAACCCTTACCCTTACCCTCACCCTAACATTAACCCTAACCCTAACCCTAACCTTAATTGTAACATTTTTCCTTACCCTAACCCTAACCCTAAACATAACCCTAAACCTAAACCTAACACTTACCCTTACCCTTACCCTAAACTTAATCCTAACCCTAACCCTAAACCTTACCCTCAGCCTAACCATAAAACTAACCCTTACCCTACCCCTAAACCTAACTCTAACCCTTACAATTACCCTTACCCTAACCCTAAACCTAACCCTAACCCTAACCCTAACCCTAACCCTTCCCCTAACCCTATCCCTAATCCTAACCTTAAACCTAACCCCAACCCTGACCTTAACCCTAAGCCTAACCCTCACCTAACCCTTACCCTTACCCTAACCCTAACCCTAACCTTAACCCCAAACCTAAACCTAACCCTAACCCTAACCCTAACCCTTACCCTATCCCTATCCCTAACCCTAACCCTAACACTAATCCTTAAATGTATCCTAACCCTAAACCTAACCTTAACCCCAACCCTAAACCTAACCCTAACTCTAACCCTTACCCTTACCCTATCCCTAAACCTAACCCTAACCCTAACCCTAACCCTGACCATTACCCTAACCCTAACCCTAATCCTAACCCTAACCCTTACCCTTACCCTAACCCTAACCCTAAACCTAAACCTAAACCTAACCCTAACCCTTAAACTAACCCTACCCTAAACCTAACCCTAACCCTAACCCTAATCCTAACCCCTAACCCTAAACCAAAACCTAAACCTAACCCTTACCCTAAACCTAACCCTAACCCTAACCTTAACCCTAAACCTTACTCTTATCCTAAACCTAACCTTAACCCTAACACTTACACTTACCCTTACCCTAAACTTAATCCTAACCCTAACCCTAAACATTACCCTTAGCCTAACCCTAAAACTAACCCTTACCCTACCCCTAACCCTAACTCCAACCCTTACAATTACCCTTACCCTTACCCTTACCCTAACCCTAAACCTAACCCTAACCCTAACCCTAACCCTAACCCTTCCCCTAACCCTAACCCTAATCCTAACCTTAAACCTAACCCTAACCCTGACCTTAACCCTAAGCCTAACCCTAACCTAACCCTTACCCTTACCCTAACCCTAACCCTAACCTTAACCCCAAACCTAACCCTAACCCTAACCCTAACCCTAACCCTAACCCTTACCCTAACCCTATCCCTAACCCTAACCCTAACCCTAATCCTTAAAGGTATCCTAACCCTAAACCTAAACTTAACCCCAACCCTAAACCTAACCCTAACTCTAACCCTTACCCTTACCCTATCCCTAACCCTAAACCTAACCCTAACCCTAACCCTAACCATTACCCTAACCCTAACCCTAATCCTAACCCTAACCCTTACCCTTACCCTAACCCTAACCCTAACCCTAACCCTTATCCTTACCGTAACCCTAACGCTAACTCTAACCCTAAACCTAACCCTAACCCTAACCTAACCCTTACGCCTACCCTAACGCTAAACGTAACATTAACCCTAACCCTAACCCTAAACCTAACCCTAACCGTAACCTTAACCCTAAACCTTACTCTTAACCTAAACCTAACCTTAACCCTAACACTTACCCTTACCCTTACCCTAAACTTAATCCTAACCCTAACCCTAAACCTTACCCTTATCCTAACCCTAAAACTAACCCTTACCCTACCCCTAACCCTAACTCTAACCCTTACAATTACCCTTACCCTAACCCTAAACCTAACCCTAACCCTAACCCTAACCCTAACCCTTCCCCTAACCCTTCCCCTAACCCTATCCCTAATCCTAACCTTAAACCTAACCCTAACCCTGATCTTAACCCTAAGCCTAACCCTAACCTAACCCTTACCCTTACCCTAACCCTAACCCTAACCTTAACCCCAAACCTAAACCTAACCCTAACCCTAACCCTAACCCTTACCCTAACCCTATCCCAAACCCTAACCCTAACACTAATCCTTAAATGTATCCTAACCCTAAACCTAACCTTAACCCCAACCCTAAACCTAACCCTAAATCTAACCCTTACCCTTACCCTATCCCTAACCCTAAACCTAACCCTAACCCTAACCCTAACCATTACCCTAACCCTAACCCTAATCCTAACCCTAACACTTACCCTTACCCTAACCCTAACCCTAACCCTAAACCTAAACCTAACCCTAACCCTTAAACTAACCCTACCCTAAACCTAACCCTAACCCTAAGCCTAACCCCTAACCCTAAACCAAAACCTAACCCTAACCCTTACCCTAAACCTAACCCTTACCCTAACCCTAAACTTAACCCTAACCCTAACACTAACCCTAACAATTACACTTACCCTAACCCTAACACTAACCCTAACCCTAACTCTAACCTTAACCCCAACCCTAAACCTAATCCTAACCCTAACACTTACCCTTACCTTAACCCTAACCCGAACTCTACCCTTAACCCTAACCCTTAACCTAACCCTAACCCTAACCCTAACACTTATCCTTACCCAAACCCGAACCCTAACCCTTACCCTAACCCTAACCCTAAACCTAACCCTAAACATTACCCTTACCCTAACCCTAACCCTAAACCTAACCCTAACCTTAACCTTAAACCTAACCCTAACCCTAACCCTAACCCTTATCCTTACCGTAACCCTAACGCTAACTCTAACCCTAAACCTAACCCTAACCCTAACCTATCCCTTACGCTTACCCCAACGCTAAATGTAACATTAACCCTAACCCTAACCCTAAACCTAACCCTAACCCTAACCTTAACCCTAAACCTTACTCTTACCCTAAACCTAACCTTAACCATAACACTTACCCTTACCCTTACCCTAAACTTAACCCTAACCCTAAACCTAAACCTTACCCTTAGCCTAACCCTAAAACTAACCCTTACCCTACCCCTAACCCTAACTCTAACCCTTACAATTACCCTTACCCTTACCCTTACCCTAACCCTAACCCTAAACCTAACCCTAACCCTAACCCTAACCCTTCCCCTAACCCTAACCATAATCCTAACCTTAAACCTAACCCTAACCCTGACCTTAACCCTAAGGCTAACCCTAACCTAACCCTTACCCTTACCCTAACCCTAACCCTAACCTTAACCCCAAACCTAAACCTAACCCTAACCCTAACCCTAACCCTTACCCTAACCCTATTCCTAACCCTAACCCTAACCCTTAACTTTACCCTCACCCTAACATTAACCCTAACCCTAACCCTAACCCTAACCTTAATTGTAACATTTTTCCTTACCCTAACCCTAACCCTAAACATAACCCTAAACCTAAACCTAACTCTTACCCTTACCCTAACCCTAAACCTAACCCTAACCCTTACCCTTACCCTAACCCTAACCCTAACCCTAACCCTAATCCTAATCCTTAAAGGTATCCTAACCCTAAACCTAACCATTACCCTTACACTAAACCTAACCCTAAACCTAACTCTAACCCCAACCCTAAACCTCACCCTAACTCTAACCCTTACCCTTACCCTATCCCTAACCCTAAACCTAACCCTAACCCTAACCCTAATCATTACCTTAACCCTAACCCTAATCCTAACCCTAACCCTTACCCTTAACCTAACCCTAACCCTAACCCTAACCCTTATCCTTACCGTAACCCTAACGCTAAATCTAACCCTAAACCTAACCCTAACCCTAACCTAACCCTTACGCTTACCCTAACGCTAAACGTAACATTAACCCTAAGCCTAACCCTAACCTAACCCTTACCCTTACCCTATCCCTAACCCTAAACCTAACCCTAACCCTAACCCTAACCATTACCCTAACCCTAACCCTAATCGTAACCCTAACCCTTACCCTTACCCGAACCCTAACCCTAAACCTAACCCTAACCCTAACCCTAACCATTACCCTAACCCTAACCCTACCCTAAACCTAACCCTAACCCTAACCCTAACCCTAAGCCTAACCCCTAACCGTAAACCAAAACCTAACCCTAACCCTTACCCTAAACCTAACCCTTACCATAACCCTAACCTTAACCCTAACCCTAACACTAACCCTAACAATTACACTTACCCTAACCCTAACACTAACCCTAACCCTAACTCTAACCTTAACCCCAACCCTAAACCTAATCATAACTCTAACACTTACCCTTACCCTAACCCTAACCCTAACTCTACCCTTAACCCTAACCCTTAACCTAACCCTAACCCTAACCCTAACCCTAACACTTATCCTTACCCAAACCCGAACCCTAACCCTTACCCTAAACCTAACCCTAAACCTAACCATAACCATTACCCTTACCCTAACCCTAACCCTAACCCTAACCCTAACCTTAACCTTAAACCTAACCCTAACCCTAACCCTAACCCTTATCCTTACCGTAACCCTAACGCTAACTCTAACCCTAAACCTAACCCTAACCCTAACCTATCACTTACGCTTACCATAACGCTAAACGTAACATTAACCCTAACCCTAACCCTAAACCTAACCCTAACCCTAACCTTAACCCTAACCCTTACTCTTACCCTAAACCTAACCTTAACCCTAACACTTACCCTTACCCTTAACCTAAACTTAACCCTAACCCTAACCCTAAACCTTACCCTTAGCCTAACCCTAAAACTAACCCTTACCCTACCCCTAACCCTAACTCTAACCCTTACAATTACCCTTACCCTTACCCTTACCCTAACCCTAACCCTAAACCTAACCCTAACCCTAACCCTAACCCTTCCCCTAACCCTAACCATAATCCTAACCTTAAACCTAACCCTAACCCTGACCTTAACCCTAAGCCTAACCCTAACCTAACCCTTACCCTTACCCTAACCCTAACCCTAACCTTAACCCCAAACCTAAACCTAACCCTAACCCTAACCCTAACCCTTACCCTAACCCTATTCCTAACCCTAACCCTAACCCTTAACTTTACCCTCACCCTAACATTAACCCTAACCCTAACCCTAACCCTAACCTTAATTGTAACATTTTTCCTTACCCTAACCCTAACCCTAAACATAACCCTAAACCTAAACCTAACTCTTACCCTTACCCTAACCCTAAACCTAACCCTAACCCTTACCCTTACCCTAACCCTAACCCTAACCCTAACCCTAATCCTAATCCTTAAAGGTATCCTAACCCTAAACCTAACCATTACCCTTACACTAAACCTAACCCTAAACCTAACTCTAACCCCAACCCTAAACCTCACCCTAACTCTAACCCTTACCCTTACCCTATCCCTAACCCTAAACCTAACCCTAACCCTAACCCTAATCATTACCTTAACCCTAACCCTAATCCTAACCCTAACCCTTACCCTTAACCTAACCCTAACCCTAACCCTAACCCTTATCCTTACCGTAACCCTAACGCTAAATCTAACCCTAAACCTAACCCTAACCCTAACCTAACCCTTACGCTTACCCTAACGCTAAACGTAACATTAACCCTAAGCCTAACCCTAACCTAACCCTTACCCTTACCCTATCCCTAACCCTAAACCTAACCCTAACCCTAACCCTAACCATTACCCTAACCCTAACCCTAATCGTAACCCTAACCCTTACCCTTACCCGAACCCTAACCCTAAACCTAACCCTAACCCTAACCCTAAACATTACCCTAACCCTAACCCTACCCTAAACCTAACTCTAACCCTAACCCTAACCCTAAGCCTAACCCCTAACCGTAAACCAAAACCTAACCCTAACCCTTACCCTAAACCTAACCCTTACCATAACCCTAACCTTAACCCTAACCCTAACACTAACCCTAACAATTACACTTACCCTAATCCTAACACTAACCCTAACCCTAACTCTAACCTTAACCCCAACCCTAAACCTAATCCTAACTCTAACACTTACCCTTACCCTAACCCTAACCCTAACTCTACCCTTAACCCTAACCCTTAACCTAACCCTAACCCTAACCCTAACCCTAACACTTATCCTTACCCAAACCCGAACCCTAACCCTTACCCTAAACCTAACCCTAAACCTAACCATAACCATTACCCTTACCCTAACCCTAACCCTAACCCTAACCCTAACCTTAACCTTAAACCTAACCCTAACCCTAACCCTAACCCTTATCCTTACCGTAACCCTAACGCTAACTCTAACCTTAAACCTAACCCTAACCCTAACCTATCACTTACGCTTACCATAACGCTAAACGTAACATTAACCCTAACCCTAACCCTAAACCTAACCCTAACCCTAACCTTAACCCTAACCCTTACTCTTACCCTAAACCTAACCTTAACCCTAACACTTACCCTTACCCTTAACCTAAACTTAACCCTAACCCTAACCCTAAACCTTACCCTTAGCCTAACCCTAAAACTAACCCTTACCCTACCCCTAACCCTAACTCTAACTCTTACAATTATCCTTACCCTTACCCTTACCCTAACCCTAAACCTAACCCTAACCCTAATCCTAACCCTAACCCTTCCCCTAACCCTAACCCTAATCCTAACCTTAAACCTAACCCTAACCCTGACCTTAACCCTAACCCTAACCCTAAACTAACCCTTACCCTTACCCTAACCCTAACCCTAACCTTAACCCCAAACCTAAACCTAACCCTAACCCTAACCCTATCCCTTACCCTAACCCTATCCCTAACCCTAACACTAACCCTTACCCTTACCCTCACCCTAACATTAAACCTAACCCTAACCCTAACCTTAATTGTAACATTTTTCCTTACCCTAACCCTAACCCTAAACCTAACCCTAAACCTAAACCTACCTCTTACCCTTACCCTAACCCTAAACCTAACCCTAACCCTTACCCTTACCCTAACCCTAACCCTAACACTAACACTTACCCTTACCTAACCCTAACTCTAATCCTAACTCTTTCCCTAACCCTAAACCTAACCCGAACCTTAACCCCTAACCCTAACCATAACTCTAATCCTAACCCTTAACCTTACCCTAACCCTAACCCTAACCCTAACCCTAACCATAACCCTAATCCTAACCCTAAACCTAACCCTAATCCTAACTTTAACCCTAACCCTAACCCTAACCCTAACATAACCCTTACCCTTACCCTAACCCAAACCCGAACCTTAAACCCAACCTTAAACTTAACCCTAACCCTAACCCTAACCCTTACCCTAACCCTAACCCTTACCCTAACTCTAACCCTAATCTTAACCCTGACCCTTACTCTTACCCTCACCGTAACCTTAACTCTAATTTTTATCCTTATGCTAACTCTAACCGTAAACCTAACCCTAACCCTAAACCTAAACCTTACCCTTACCATAACCCTAAACCTAACCCTAACCCTTACCCTAACCCTAACCCTAACCCTAACCCTGACCATTACTTTAACCCTAAATCTTACCATTACCCTAACCCTAACCGTAACACTAACCCTAACCCTAACATTTCCCCTAACCCTAACCCTAACCCTAACACATAACCTTACCCTAACCCTAACCCTAACCCTAAACCTAAACCTAAACCTAATCCTAACCCTAATCTTAACCCTAAGCATAACCCTAACCCTAACCCTAATCCTTAAACTAACCCTACCATAAACCTAACCCTAACCCTTAAACTAACCCTACCCTAACCCTAACCCTAACCCTAACCCTAACCCTAAGCCTAACCCCTAACCCTAAACCAAAACCTAACCCTAACCTTACCCTAACCCTAACCCTAACCCTAACCCTAACCTTAACCCTAACCCTAACACTAACCCTAACAATTACACTTACCCTAACCCTAACACTAACCCTAACCCTAACCCTAACCTTAACCCCAACCCTAAACCTAATCCTAACCCTAACACTTACCCTTACCCTAACCCTAACCCTATCTCTAACCCTAACCCTAACCCTTAACCTAACCCTAACCCTAACCCTAACCCTAACCCTAACACTTATCCTTACCCAAACCCGAACCCTAACCCTAACCCTAACCCTAATCCTAACCTTAACCTTAAACCTAACCCTAACCCTAACCCTAACCCTTATCCTTACAGTAACCCTAACGCTAACTCTAACCCTAAACCTAACCCTAACCCTAACCCTAACCTAACCCTTACGCTTACCCTAACGCTAAACGTAACATTAACCCTAACCCTTACCCTAAACCTAACCCTAACCCTAACCTTAACCCTAAACCTTACTCTTACCCTAAACCTAACATTAACCCTAACACTTACACTTACCCTTACCCTAAACTTAATCCTAACCCTAACCCTAAACATTACCCTTAGCCTAACCCTAAAACTAACCCTTACCCTACCCCTAACCCTAACTCCAACCCTTACAATTACCCTTACCCTTACCCTTACCCTAACCCTAAACCTAACCCTAACCCTAACCCTAACCCTAACCCTTCCCCTAACCCTAACCCTAATCCTAACCTTAAACCTAACCCTAACCCTGACATTAACCCTAAGCCTAACCCTAACCTAACCCTTACCCTTACCCTAACCCTAACCCTAACCTTAACCCCAAACCTAACCCTAACCCTAACCCTAACCCTAACCCTTACCCTAACCCTATCCCTAACCCTAACCCTAACCCTAATCCTTAAAGGTATCCTAAGCCTAAACCTAACCTTAACCCCAACCCTAAACCTAACCC
Organism: Megascapheus bottae; assembly: GCA_024803745.1. NCBI lineage: Eukaryota > Metazoa > Chordata > Mammalia > Rodentia > Geomyidae > Megascapheus > Megascapheus bottae. Next base: position 4,215,844 of record JANJXV010000053.1, on the reverse strand, counting down.
TAACTCTAACCCTTACCCTTACCCTATCCCTAACCCTAAACCTAACCCTAACCCTAACCCTAACCATTACCCTAACCCTAACCCTAATCCTAACCCTAACCCTTACCCTTACCCTAACCCTAACCCTAACCCTAACCCTTATCCTTACCGTAACCCTAACGCTAACTCTAACCCTAAACCTAACCCTAACCCTAACCTAACCCTTACGCCTACCCTAACGCTAAACGTAACATTAACCCTAACCCTAACCCTAAACCTAACCCTAACCGTAACCTTAACCCTAAACCTTACTCTTAACCTAAACCTAACCTTAACCCTAACACTTACCCTTACCCTTACCCTAAACTTAATCCTAACCCTAACCCTAAACCTTACCCTTATCCTAACCCTAAAACTAACCCTTACCCTACCCCTAACCCTAACTCTAACCCTTACAATTACCCTTACCCTAACCCTAAACCTAACCCTAACCCTAACCCTAACCCTAACCCTTCCCCTAACCCTTCCCCTAACCCTATCCCTAATCCTAACCTTAAACCTAACCCTAACCCTGATCTTAACCCTAAGCCTAACCCTAACCTAACCCTTACCCTTACCCTAACCCTAACCCTAACCTTAACCCCAAACCTAAACCTAACCCTAACCCTAACCCTAACCATTACCCTAACCCTAACCCTAATCCTAACCCTAACCCTTACCCTTACCCTAACCCTAACCCTAACCCTAAACCTAAACCTAACCCTAACCCTTCAACTAACCCTACCCTAAACCTAACCCTAACCCTAACCCTAACCCTAAGCCTAACCCCTAACCCTAAACCAAAACCTAACCCTAACCCTTACCCTAAACCTAACCCTTACCCTAACCCTAAACTTAACCCTAACCCTAACACTAACCCTAACAATTACACTTACCCTAACCCTAACACTAACCCTAACCCTAACTCTAACCTTAACCCCAACCCTAAACCTAATCCTAACCCTAACACTTACCCTTACCTTAACCCTAACCCGAACTCTACCCTTAACCCTAACCCTTAACCTAACCCTAACCCTAACCCTAACACTTATCCTTACCCAAACCCGAACCCTAACCCTTACCCTAACCCTAACCCTAAACCTAACCCTAAACATTACCCTTACCCTAACCCTAACCCTAAACCTAACCCTAACCTTAACCTTAAACCTAACCCTAACCCTAACCCTAACCCTTATCCTTACCGTAACCCTAACGCTAACTCTAACCCTAAACCTAACCCTAACCCTAACCTATCCCTTACGCTTACCCCAACGCTAAATGTAACATTAACCCTAACCCTAACCCTAAACCTAACCCTAACCCTAACCTTAACCCTAAACCTTACTCTTACCCTAAACCTAACCTTAACCCTAACACTTACCCTTACCCTTACCCTAAACTTAACCCTAACCCTAAACCTAAACCTTACCCTTAGCCTAACCCTAAAACTAACCCTTACCCTACCCCTAACCCTAACTCTAACCCTTACAATTACCCTTACCCTTACCCTTACCCTAACCCTAACCCTAAACCTAACCCTAACCCTAACCCTAACCCTTCCCCTAACCCTAACCATAATCCTAACCTTAAACCTAACCCTAACCCTGACCTTAACCCTAAGCCTAACCCTAACCTAACCCTTACCCTTACCCTAACCCTAACCCTAACCTTAACCCCAAACCTAAACCTAACCCTAACCCTAACCCTAACCCTTACCCTAACCCTATTCCTAACCCTAACCCTAACCCTTAACTTTACCCTCACCCTAACATTAACCCTAACCCTAACCCTAACCCTAACCTTAATTGTAACATTTTTCCTTACCCTAACCCTAACCCTAAACATAACCCTAAACCTAAACCTAACTCTTACCCTTACCCTAACCCTAAACCTAACCCTAACCCTTACCCTTACCCTAACCCTAACCCTAACCCTAACCCTAACCCTAATCCTAATCCTTAAAGGTATCCTAACCCTAAACCTAACCATTACCCTTACACTAAACCTAACCCTAAACCTAACTCTAACCCCAACCCTAAACCTCACCCTAACTCTAACCCTTACCCTTACCCTATCCCTAACCCTAAACCTAACCCTAACCCTAACCCTAATCATTACCTTAACCCTAACCCTAATCCTAACCCTAACCCTTACCCTTAACCTAACCCTAACCCTAACCCTTATCCTTACCGTAACCCTAACGCTAAATCTAACCCTAAACCTAACCCTAACCCTAACCTAACCCTTACGCTTACCCTAACGCTAAACGTAACATTAACCCTAAGCCTAACCCTAACCTAACCCTTACCCTTACCCTATCCCTAACCCTAAACCTAACCCTAACCCTAACCCTAACCATTACCCTAACCCTAACCCTAATCGTAACCCTAACCCTTACCCTTACCCGAACCCTAACCCTAAACCTAACCCTAACCCTAACCCTAACCATTACCCTAACCCTAACCCTACCCTAAACCTAACCCTAACCCTAACCCTAACCCTAAGCCTAACCCCTAACCGTAAACCAAAACCTAACCCTAACCCTTACCCTAAACCTAACCCTTACCATAACCCTAACCTTAACCCTAACCCTAACACTAACCCTAACAATTACACTTACCCTAACCCTAACACTAACCCTAACCCTAACTCTAACCTTAACCCCAACCCTAAACCTAATCATAACTCTAACACTTACCCTTACCCTAACCCTAACCCTAACTCTACCCTTAACCCTAACCCTTAACCTAACCCTAACCCTAACCCTAACCCTAACACTTATCCTTACCCAAACCCGAACCCTAACCCTTACCCTAAACCTAACCCTAAACCTAACCATAACCATTACCCTTACCCTAACCCTAACCCTAACCCTAACCTTAACCTTAAACCTAACCCTAACCCTAACCCTAACCCTTATCCTTACCGTAACCCTAACGCTAACTCTAACCCTAAACCTAACCCTAACCCTAACCTATCACTTACGCTTACCATAACGCTAAACGTAACATTAACCCTAACCCTAACCCTAAACCTAACCCTAACCCTAACCTTAACCCTAACCCTTACTCTTACCCTAAACCTAACCTTAACCCTAACACTTACCCTTACCCTTAACCTAAACTTAACCCTAACCCTAACCCTAAACCTTACCCTTAGCCTAACCCTAAAACTAACCCTTACCCTACCCCTAACCCTAACTCTAACTCTTACAATTATCCTTACCCTTACCCTTACCCTAACCCTAAACCTAACCCTAACCCTAATCCTAACCCTAACCCTTCCCCTAACCCTAACCCTAATCCTAACCTTAAACCTAACCCTAACCCTGACCTTAACCGTAACCCTAACCCTAAACTAACCCTTACCCTTACCCTAACCCTAAACCTAACCTTAACCCCAAACCTAAACCTAACCCTAACCCTAACCCTATCCCTTACCCTAACCCTATCCCTAACCCTAACACTAACCCTTACCCTTACCCTCACCCTAACATTAAACCTAACCCTAACCCTAACCTTAATTGTAACATTTTTCCTTACCCTAACCCTAACCCTAAACCTAACCCTAAACCTAAACCTACCTCTTACCCTTACCCTAACCCTAAACCTAACCCTAACCCTTACCCTTACCCTAACCCTAACCCTAACACTAACACTAACACTTACCCTTACCTAACCCTAACTCTAATCCTAACTCTTTCCCTAACCCTAAACCTAACCCGAACCTTAACCCCTAACCCTAACCATAACTCTAATCCTAACCCTTAACCTTACCCTAACCCTAACCCTAACCCTAACCCTAACCATAACCCTAATCCTAACCCTAAACCTAACCCTAATCCTAACTTTAACCCTAACCCTAACCCTAACCCTAACATAACCCTTACCCTTACCCTAACCCAAACCCGAACCTTAAACCCAACCTTAAACTTAACCCTAACCTAACCCTAACCCTTACCCTAACCCTAACCCTTACCCTAACTCTAACCCTAATCTTAACCCTAACCCTTACTCTTACCCTCACCGTAACCTTAACTCTAATATTTATCCTTATGCTATCTCTAACCGTAAACCTAACCCTAACCCTAAACCTAAACCTTACCCTTACCATAACTCTAAACCTAACCCTAACCCTTACCCTAACCCTAACCCTAACCCTAACCCTGACCATTACTTTAACCCTAAATCTTACCATTACCCTAACCCTAACCGTAACACTAACCCTAACCCTAACACTTCCCCTAACCCTAACCCTAAACCTAACACATAACCTTACCCTAAACGTAACCTTAACCCTAAACCTAAACCTAAACCTAATCCTAACCCTAACCTTAACCCTAAGCATAACCCTAACCCTAACCCTAATCCTTAAACTATCCCTACCATAAACCTAACCCTAACCCTTAAACTAACCCTACCCTAAACCTAACCCTAACCCTAACCCTAACCCTAAGCCTAACCCCTAACCCTAAACCAAAACCTAACCCTAACCTTACCCTAACCCTAACCCTAACCCTAACCCTAACCTTAACCCTAACCCTAACACTAACCCTAACAATTACACTTACCCTAACCCTAACACTAACCCTAACCCTAACCCTAACCTTAACCCCAACCCTAAACCTAATCCTAACCCTAACACTTACCCTTACCCTAACCCTAACCCTATCTCTAACCCTAACCCTAACCCTTAACCTAACCCTAACCCTAACCCTAACCCTAACACTTATCCTTACCCAAACCCGAACCCTAACCCTAACCCTAACCCTAATCCTAACCTTAACCTTAAACCTAACCCTAACCCTAACCCTAACCCTTATCCTTACAGTAACCCTAACGCTAACTCTAACCCTAAACCTAACCCTAACCCTAACCCTAACCTAACCCTTACGCTTACCCTAACGCTAAACGTAACATTAACCCTAACCCTTACCCTAAACCTAACCCTAACCCTAACCTTAACCCTAAACCTTACTCTTACCCTAAACCTAACCTTAACCCTAACACTTACCCTTACCCTTGCCCTAAACTTAATCCTAACCCTAACCCTAAACATTACCCTTAGCCTAACCCTAAAACTAACCCTTACCCTACCCCTAACCCTAACTCCAACCCTTACAATTACCCTTACCCTTACCCTTACCCTAACCCTAAACCTAACCCTAACCCTAACCCTAACCCTAACCCTTCCCCTAACCCTAACCCTAATCCTAACCTTAAACCTAACCCTAACCCTGACCTTAACCCTAAGCCTAACCCTAACCTAACCCTTACCCTTACCCTAACCCTAACCCTAACCTTAACCCCAAACCTAAACCTAACCCTAACCCTAACCCTAACCCTTACCCTAACCCTATCCCTAACCCTAACCCTAACCCTAATCCTTAAAGGTATCCTAACCCTAAACCTAACCTTAACCCCAACCCTAAACCTAACCCTAACTCTAACCCTTACCCTTACCCTATCCCTAACCCTAAACCTAACCCTAACCCTAACCCTAACCATTACCCTAACCCTAACCCTAATCCTAACCCTAACCCTTACCCTTACCCTAACCCTAACCCTAACCCTAACCCTTATCCTTACCGTAACCCTAACGCTAACTCTAACCCTAAACCTAACCCTAACCCTAACCTAACCCTTACGCCTACCCTAACGCTAAACGTAACATTAACCCTAACCCTAACCCTAAACCTAACCCTAACCGTAACCTTAACCCTAAACCTTACTCTTAACCTAAACCTAACCTTAACCCTAACACTTACCCTTACCCTTACCCTAAACTTAATCCTAACCCTAACCCTAAACCTTACCCTTATCCTAACCCTAAAACTAACCCTTACCCTACCCCTAACCCTAACTCTAACCCTTACAATTACCCTTACCCTAACCCTAAACCTAACCCTAACCCTAACCCTAACCCTAACCCTTCCCCTAACCCTTCCCCTAACCCTATCCCTAATCCTAACCTTAAACCTAACCCTAACCCTGATCTTAACCCTAAGCCTAATCCTAACCTAACCCTTACCCTTACCCTAACCCTAACCCTAACCTTAACCCCAAACCTAAACCTAACCCTAACGCTAACCCTAACCCTTACCCTAACCCTATCCCAAACCCTAACCCTAACACTAATCCTTAAATGTATCCTAACCCTAAACCTAACCTTAACCCCAACCCTAAACCTAACCCTAAATCTAACCCTTACCCTTACCCTATCCCTAACCCTAAACCTAACCCTAACCCTAACCCTAACCATTACCCTAACCCTAACCCTAATCCTAACCCTAACCCTTACCCTTACCCTAACCCTAACCCTAACCCTAAACCTAAACCTAACCCTAACCCTTCAACTAACCCTACCCTAATCCTAACCCTAACCCTAACCCTAACCCTAAGCCTAACCCCTAACCCTAAACCAAAACCTAACCCTACCCCTTACCCTAAACCTAACCCTTACCCTAACCCTAAACTTAACCCTAACCCTAACACTAACCCTAACAATTACACTTACCCTAACCCTAACACTAACCCTAACCCTAACTCTAACCTTAACCCCAACCCTAAACCTAATCCTAACCCTAACACTTACCCTTACCCTAACCCTAACCCTAACTCTACCCTTAACCCTAACCCTTAACCTAACCCTAACCCTAACCCTAACACTTATCCTTACCCAAACCCGAACCCTAACCCTTACCCTAACCCTAACCCTAAACCTAACCCTAAACATTACCCTTACCCTAACCCTAACCCTATACCTAACCCTAACCTTAACCTTAAACCTAACCCTAACCCTAACCCTAACCCTTATCCTTACCGTAACCCTAACGCTAACTCTAACCCTAAACCTAACCCTAACCCTAACCTATCCCTTACGCTTACCCCAACGCTAATTGTAACATTAACCCTAACCCTAACCCTAAACCTAACCCTAACCCTAACCTTAACCCTAAACCTTACTCTTACCCTAAACCTAACCTTAACCCTAACACTTACCCTTACCCTTACCCTAAAATTAACCCTAACCCTAAACCTAAACCTTACCCTTAGCCTAACCCTAAAACTAACCCTTACCCTACCCCTAACCCTAACTCTAACCCTTACAATTACCCTTACCCTTACCCTTACCCTAACCCTAACCCTAAACCTAACCCTAACCCTAACCCTAACCCTTCCCCTAACCCTAACCATAATCCTAACCTTAAACCTAACCCTAACCCTGACCTTAACCCTAAGCCTAACCCTAACCTAACCCTTACTCTTACCCTAACCCTAACCCTAACCTTAACCCCAAACCTAAACCTAACCCTAACCCTAACCCTAACCCTTACCCTAACCCTATTCCTAACCCTAACCCTAACCCTTAACTTTACCCTCACCCTAACATTAACCCTAACCCTAACCCTAACCCTAACCTTAATTGTAACATTTTTCCTTACCCTAACCCTAACCCTAAACCTAAACCTAAACCTAAACCTAACCCTTACCCTTACCCTAACCCTAAACCTAACCCTAACCCTTACCCTTACCCTAACCCTAACCCTAACACTAACACTTACCCTTACCTAACCCTAACCCTAATCCTAACTCTTTCCCTAACCCTAAAACTAACCCGAACCATAACCCATAACCCTAACCCTAACTCTAATCCTAACCCTTACCCTTACCCTAACACTAACCCTAACCCTAACCATAACCATAACCCTAATCCTAACCCTAAACCTAAACCTAACCCTAACCTTAACCCTAACCCTAACCCTAACCCTAACATTACCCTTACCCTTACCCTAACCATAACCCAAAACTTAACCCCAACCTTAAACATAACCCTAATCCTATCCCTAACCCTTACCCTAACCCTAACCGTAACCCTTACCCTAACTCTAACTCTAATCTTAACCCTAATCCTTACCCTTACTCTCACCCTAACCTTAACTCTAATATTTATCCTTATGCTAACTCTAACCGTAAACCTAACCCTAACCCTAAACCTAATCCTTACCCTTACCATAACCCTAAACCTAACCCTAACCCTTACCCTTACCCTAACCCTAACCCTGACCATTACCTTAACCCTAAACCTTACCCTTACCCTAGCCCTAACCGTAACACTAACCCTAACCCTAACACTTACCCTAACCCTAACCCTAACCCTAACACATAACCTTACCCTAACCCTAACCCTAACCCTAATCCTAAACCTAACCCTAATCCTAACCCTAACCTTAACCCTAAGCATAACCCTACCCTAACCCTAACCCTAAGCCTTAAATGTATCCTAACCCTAAACCTAACCTTAACCCCAACCCTAAACCTAACCCTAACTCTAACCCTAACCCTTACCCTATTCCTAACCCTAAACCTAACCCTAACCCTAACCCTAACCATTATCCTAACCCTAACCCTAATCCTAACCCTAACCCTTACCCTTACCCTAACCCTAACCCTAAACCTAAACCTAAACCTAACCCTAACCCTTAAACTAACCCTACCCTAAACCTAACCCTAACCCTAACCCTAACCCTAAGCCTAACCCCTAACCCTAAACTAAAACCTAACCCTAACCTTACCCTAACCCTAACCCTAACCCTAACCCTAACCTTAACCCTAACCCTAACACTAACCCTAACACTTACACTTACCCTAACCCTAACACTAACCCTAACCCTAACCCTAACCTTAACCCCAACCCTAAACCTAATCCTAACCCTAACAGTTACCCTTACCCTAACCCTAACCCTAACTCTAACCCTAACCCTAACCCTTAACCTAACCCGAACCCTAACCCTAACCCTAACCCTAATCCTAACCTTAACCTTAAACCTAACCCTAACCCTAACCCTAACCCTTATCCTTACAGTAACCCTAACGCTAACTCTAACCCTAAACCTAACCCTAACCCTAACCTAACCCTTACGCTTACCCTAACGCTAAACGTAACATTAACCCTAACCCTTACCCTAAACCTAACCCTAACCCTAACCTTAACCCTAAACCTTACTCTTACCCTAAACCTAACCTTAACCCTAACACTTACCCTTACCCTTACCCTAAACTTAATCCTAACCCTAACCCTAAACATTACCCTTAGCCTAACCCTAAAACTAACCCTTACCCTACCCCTAACCCTAACTCTAACCCTTACAATTACCCTTACCCTTACCCTAAACCTAACCCTAACCCTAACCCTAAGCCTAACCCTTCCCCTAACCCTAACCCTAATCCTAAACTTAAACCTAACCCTAACCCTGACCTTAACCCTAAGCCTAACCCTAACCTAACCCTTACCCTTACCCTAACCCTAACCCTAACCTTAACCCCAAACCTAAACCTAACCCTAACCCTAACCCTAACCCTAACCCTTACCCTAACCCTATCCCTAACCCTAACCCTAACCCTAATCCTTAAAGGTATCCTAACCCTAAACCTAACCTTAACCCCAACCCTAAACCTAACCCTAACTCTAACCCTTACCCTTACCCTATCCCTAACCCTAAACCTAACCCTAACCCTAACCCTAACCATTACCCTAACCCTAACCCTAATCCTAACCCTAACCCTTACCCTTACCCTAACGCTAACACTAACCCTAACCCTTATCCTTACCGTAACCCTAACGCTAACTCTAACCCTAAACCTAACCCTAACCCTAACCTAACCCTTACGCCTACCCTAACGCTAAACGTAACATTAACCCTAACCCTAACCCTAAACCTAACCCTAACCGTAACCTTAACCCTAAACCTTACTCTTAACCTAAACCTAACCTTAACCCTAACACTTACCCTTACCCTTACCCTAAACTTAATCCTAACCCTAACCCTAAACCTTACCCTTATCCTAACCCTAAAACTAACCCTTACCCTACCCCTAACCCTAACTCTAACCCTTACAATTACCCTTGCCCTAACCCTAAACCTAACCCTAACCCTAACCCTAACCCTTCCCCTAACCCTATCCCTAATCCTAAACTTAAACCTAACCCTAACCCTGACCTTAACCCTAAGCCTAACCCTAACCTAACCCTTACCCTTACCCTAACCCTAACCCTAACCTTAACCCCAAACCTAAACCTAACCCTAACCCTAACCCTAACCCTTACCCTAACCCTATCCCAAACCCTAAACCTAACACTAATCCTTAAATGTATCCTAACCCTAAACCTAACCTTAACCCCAACCATAAACCTAACCCTAACTCTAACCCTTACCCTTACCCTATCCCTAACCCTAAACCTAACCCTAACCCTAACCCTAACCATTACCCTAACCCTAACCCTAATCCTAACCCTAACCCTTACCCTTACCCTAACCCTAACCCTAACCCTAAACCTAAACCTAACCCTAACCCTTAAACTAACCCTACCCTAAACCTAACCCTAACCCTAACCCTAACCCTAAGCCTAACCCCTAACCCTAAACCAAAACCTAACCCTAACCCTTACCCTAAACCTAACCCTTACCCTAACCCTAAACTTAACCCTAACCCTAACACTAACCCTAACAATTACACTTACCCTAACCGTAACACTAACCCTAACCCTAACTCTAACCTTAACCCCAACCCTAAACCTAATCCTAACCCTAACACTTACCCTTACCCTAACCCTAACCCTAACTCTACCCTTAACCCTAACCCTTAACCTAACCCTAACCCTAACCCTAACACTTATCCTTAACCAAACCCGAACCCTAACCCTTACCCTAACCCTAACCCTAAACCTAACCCTAAACATTACCCTTACCCTAACCCTAACCCTAACCCTAACCTTAACCTTAAACCTAACCCTAACCCTAACCCTAACCCTTATCCTTACCGTAACCCTAACGCTAACTCTAACCCTAAACCTAACCCTAACCCTAACCTATCCCTTACGCTTACCCCAACGCTAAACGTAACATTAACCCTAACCCTAACCCTAAACCTAACCCTAACCCTAACCTTAACCCTAAACCTTACTCTTACCCTAAACCTAACCTTAACCCTAACACTTACCCTTACCCTTACCCTAAACTTAACCCTAACCCTAAACCTAAACCTCACCCTTAGCCTAACCCTAAAACTAACCCTTACCCTACCCCTAACCCTAACTCTAACCCTTACAATTACCCTTACCCTTACCCTTACCCTAACCCTAAACCTAACCCTAACCCTAACCCTAACCCTTCCCCTAACCCTAACCATAATCCTAACCTTAAACCTAACCCTAACCCTGACCTTAACCCTAAGCCTAACCCTAACCTAACCCTTACCCTTACCCTAACCCTAACCCTAACCTTAACCCCAAACCTAAACCTAACCCTAACCCTAACCCTAACCCTTACCCTAACCCTATTCCTAACCCTAACCCTAACCCTTAACTTTACCCTCACCCTAACATTAACCCTAACCCTAACCCTAACCCTAACCTTAATTGTAACATTTTTCCTTACCCTAACCCTAACCCTAAACCTAAACCTAAACCTAAACCTAACCCTTACCCTTACCCTAACCCTAAACCTAACCCTAACCCTTACCCTTACCCTAACCCTAACCCTAACACTAACACTTACCCTTACCTAACCCTAACCCTAATCCTAACTCTTTCCCTAACCCTAAAACTAACCCGAACCATAACCCATAACCCTAACCCTAACTCAAATCCTAACCCTTACCCTTACCCTAACACTAACCCTAACCCTAACCATAACCATAACCCTAATCCTAACCCTAAACCTAAACCTAACCCTAACCTTAACCCTAACCCTAACCCTAACCCTAACATTACGCTTACCCTTACCCTAACCATAACCCGAAACTAAACCCCAACCTTAAACATAACCCTAATCCTATCCCTAACCCTTACCCTAACCCTAACCGTAACCCTTACCCTAACTCTAACTCTAATCTTAACCCTAATCCTTACCCTTACTCTCACCCTAACCTTAACTCTAATATTTATCCTTATGCTAACTCTAACCGTAAACCTAACCCTAACCCTAAACCTAATCCTTACCCTTACCATAACCCTAAACCTAACCCTAACCCTTACCCTTACCCTAACCCTAACCCTGACCATTACCTTAACCCTAAACCTTACCCTTACCCTAGCCCTAACCGTAACACTAACCCTAACCCTAACACTTACCCTAACCCTAACCCTAACCCTAACACATAACCTTACCCTAACCCTAACCCTAACCCTAATCCTAAACCTAACCCTAATCCTAACCCTAACCTTAACCCTAAGCATAACCCTACCCTAACCCTAACCCTAAGCCTTAAATGTATCCTAACCCTAAACCAAACCTTAACCCCAACCCTAAACCTAACCCTAACTCTAACCCTAACCCTTACCCTATTCCTAACCCTAAACCTAACCCTAACTCTAACCCTAACCCTTACCCTATTCCTAACCCTAAACCTAACCCTTACCCTAACCCTAACCCTAAACCTAAACCTAAACCTAACCCTAACCCTTAAACTAACCCTACCCTAAACCTAACCCTAACCCTAACCCTAACCCTAAGCCTAACCCCTAACCCTAAACCAATACCTAACCCTAACCCTTACCCTAACCCTAACCCTAACCCTAACCCTAACCTTAACCCTAACCCTAACACTAACCCTAACAATTACACATACCCTAACCCTAACACTAACCCTAATCCTAACCCTAATCCTTGCCATTACCCTAACCCTTACTCTAAATCTAACCTAACCCTAACACTTATCCTAACCCTAAACCTAACCCTTACATTAACCCTAATCCTAACCCTAAACACAAACTTAACCCTAACCCTAACCCTAACCCTAACCCTTACCCTTACTCTAACACTAAGCCTAACCCTAACCTTAACCCTAACCCTAACACTTACCCTAACCCTAATCCTAACCCTAAATTTAAACCTAACCCTAACCCTAACCTCAACCTTAACCCTAACATTAACCCTAACCTTAAACCTTACTCTTAACCTGACACTAAGCCTAAGCCTAAGCCTAACCCTAACCCTTACCATAACCATAACCCTAATCATAACCCTAAACCTAACCCTAATCCTAACCTTAACCCTAACCCTAACCTTAACTCTAAAATTTATCCTTACCCTACCCTAACCCTAAACCTAACCCTAACCCCAAACCTAACCCTTACCCTTACCCTAACCCTAACCCTAACCCTAACCCTAATTTTAACCCTAACCCTTACCCTTACCCTAACCCTAACCGTAACACTAACCCTAACCCTAACACTTACCCTAAGCCTAACCCTAACCCTAAACCTAACCCTAATCCTAACCCTAACCCTAACCCTAAGCATAACCCTAACCCTAAACCTAACCCTAATCCTTCAATGTACCCTAAACCTAAACCTAAACTTAACCCCAACCCTATACCTAACCCTAACCCTAACCCTTACCCTTACCCTATCCCTAACCCTAAACCTAACTCTAACCCTAACCCTAACCATTACCCTAACCCTAATCCTAACCCTAACCCTTACCCTTACCCTAACCCTAAACATAACCCTAACCCTAACCCTTAAACTAACCCTTCCCTAACCCTAACCCTAACCCTAAGCCTAACCCCTAACTCTAAACCAGAACCTAACCCTAATCCTCACCCTTATCCTAAACCTAACCCTAACACTAACATTTACACTTACCCTAAACCCTACCCTAACCCTAATCCTAACCCTAACCCTTACCCTAACCCTAACCCTAACCCTAACCCTAACCCTTACACTTACCCTAACCCTAAAACTAACCCTAACCCTAACCCTTACCCTTACCCTAACCCTAACTCTAACACTATCCTTAAACCTAACCCTAACCCTAACCCTAACCATAACCCTTACCCTAACCTAACCCTAACCCTTACCCTAACCCTAACCCTAACCCTAACCCTAATCCTAACCTTAACCCTAAACCTAACACTAACCCTAACAATTACCCTTACCCTAACCCTAACACTAACCCTAATCCTAACCCTAACCCTAACCTTAACCCTAAACCTAACCCTAATCCTTGCCCTTACCCTAACCCTAACCCTGACTCTAACTGTAACCCCAACCCTAACACTTACCCTAACACTAACCCTTACCCTTACCCTAACCCTAATCCTAACCCTAACCTCAAACTTAACCCTAACCCTACCCCTAACCCTAACCCTTACCCTTACTCTAACACTAAGCCTAACCCTAAACTTAACCGTAACCCTAACTCTTACCCTAACCCTAAACCTAATCCTAACCCTAAATCTAACCCTAACCCTAACCCTAACCTCAAACTTAACCCTTACCATAACCCTAACCCTAAACCTTACCCTTACCCTAACTCTAACCCTAATCCTAACCCTAACCCTAACACTAACCCTAAACCTAACCCTAACCCTTACCCTAACCCTAAACCTTACCCTTTCCCTAAACCTAACCCTAACCCTTAAACTAACCCTAAACCTAATCATAACCCTAACCCTTACCCTAACCCTAACCCTCACCCTTAACCTAAACCTAACCCTAACCCTAACCCTAACCTTAACCCTAACCCTAACCCTAACACTAACCTTAACCCTAACCCTAACCCTAATCCTTGCCCTTACCCTAACCCTAACCCTAAAGCTAACACTAAACCTAAACCTAACCCTAACTCTAACCCTTACCCTAACTCTAACCCTAAACCTAACCCTCACCCTAACCCTAACCCTAATCCTTACCCTAACCCTAAGCCTAACCCATAACCGTAAACCTATACCTAACTCTAAACCTAACCCTAACCCTAACCCTAACCCTAACCCTAACCCTTACCCTAACTCTAACCCTAACACTTACCCTAACCTTAACCCTAACCCTAACCCTAACCTTAACCCTAACCCTAATCATAACCCTAACCTTAACCCTAACCCTAATCCTAACCCTTGCCCTTACCCTAACCCTAACCCTAAACCTAACACTAACCCTAATCCTAACCCTAACCCTAACCCTTACCCTTATCCTAACCCTAACCCAAACCCTAACCCTCACCTTAACCCTAAACCTATCCCTAAACTCTAACACTAACCCTAAAACTAACCCTAATCCTTACCCTAACCCTAACCATAACCCTTACCCTTACCCTAACCCTAAACCTAATCCTAACCCTAACCCTTACGCTTACCTAAACGCTAACCCTAAACCTAACCCTGACCCTAACCCTAACCCGAACACATACCGTTACCCTAACTCTAACC
Source organism: Megascapheus bottae (assembly GCA_024803745.1). Classification (NCBI taxonomy): domain Eukaryota; kingdom Metazoa; phylum Chordata; class Mammalia; order Rodentia; family Geomyidae; genus Megascapheus; species Megascapheus bottae. The sequence continues at coordinate 4,200,617 of JANJXV010000053.1, read as the reverse complement.
CTAACCGTAACCCTAACCCTAACCCTAACCTTAACCCCAACCCTAAACCTAATCCTAACCCTAAAACTTACCCTTACCCTAACCCTAACGCTAACTCTAACCCTAACCCTAACCCTTAACCTAACCCTAACCCTAATCCTAACCCTAACACTTATCCTTACCCAACCCTAACCCTAACCTAACCCTTAGCTTACCCTAACGCTAAACATAACATTAACCCTAACCCTAACCTTAACCCTAACCCTTACCCTTACCCTAAACCTAAGCTTAACCCTAATACTTACCCTTACCCTTACCCTAACCTTAACCCTAACCCTAACCCTAAACCTTACACTTACCCTAGCCCTAAAACTAACCCTTACCCTACACCTAAACCTAACCCTAACCCTTAAAATTACCCTTACCCTTACCCTTACCCTAAACCTAAACCTAACCCTAACCCTAAACCTAACCCTAACCCTTACCCTAAACCTAACCCTAATCCTAACCATAAACCTAAACCTAACCCTGACCTTAACCGTAAGCCTAACCCTAACCTAACCCTTACCCTTACCCTAACCCTAACCCTAACCTTAACCCCAAACCTAAACCTAAACCTAACCCTAACCCTAACCCTTCCCCTAAACCTAACACTAACGCTAACCCTAACCCTTGCCCTTACCCTCACCCTAACCTTAACCTTAACCCTAACCCTAACCCTAACCTTAATTGTAACATTTTTCCTTACCCTAACCCTAACCCTAAACCTAAACCTAAACCTAACCCTTACCCTTACCCTAACCCTAAACCTAACCCTAACCCTTACCCTTACCCTAACCCTAACCCTATCACTAACACTTATCCATATCTAAACCTAACCCTAATCCTAACTCTTTCCCACCCCTAAACCTAACCGTAACCATAACCCCTAACCCTAACCCTAACTCTAATCCTAACCCTTACACTTACCCTAACCCTAACCCTAACCATAACCCTAATCCTAACCCTTCACCTAACCCTAACCCTAAACTTAACCCTAACCCCAACCCTAACCCTAACATCACCCTCACCCTTACCCTAACCCTAACCCGAATCTCAACCCCAAACTTAAACCTAACCCTAACCATAACCCTAACGCTTACCCTAACCCTAACCCTAAACCTAACCCTAATCTTAACCCTAACCCTTACCCTTACCCTCACCCTAACCTTAACTCTAATATTTATACTTATGCTACCCCTAACCCTAAACCTTACCCTTACCATAATCCTAAACATAACCCTAACCCTTACCCTTACCCTAACCCTAACACTAACCCTGACCATAACTTTAACCCTAACCCTTACCCTTACCCTAACCCTAACCGTAACACTAACCCTAAAAATAACACTTACCCTAACCCTAACCCTAACCCTAACCCTAACACATAACCTTACCCTAACCCTAACCCTAAACCTTACTCTAACCCTAACCCTAACCCTAATCCTAACCCTAAACTTAACCCTAAGCACAACCCTAACCCTAACCATAATCCTTAAATGTACCCTAACCCTAAACCTAACTTTAACCCCAACCCTAAACCTAACCCTAACCCTAACCCTTACCCTTACCCTTTCCCTAACCCTAAACCTATCCCTAACCCTAACCCTAACCATTACCCTAACCCTAACCCTAACCCTAATCCTAACCCTAACCCTTATCCTTATCCTAACCCTAAACCTAACCCTAAACCTAACCCTAACCATAACCCTTAAACTAACCCTACCCTAACCCAAACCCTAAACCTAACCCTAACCCTAAGCCTAACCCCTAACCCTAAACCAAAACCTAACCCTAATCCTTACCCTAACCCTAACCCTAATCCTAACCCTAACCCTTACACTTAACCTAACCCTAAAACTAACCCTAACCCTAACCCTAACCCTTACCCTTACCCTAACCCTAACCCTAACCCTAACCTTAAACCTAACCCTAACCCTAACCCTAACCCTTACCCTAACCTAACCCTAACCCTACCCTAACCCTAACCTTAATCCTAAACTTAACCCTAACCCTAACCCTAACCCTAACCCTTACCCTTACCCTAACCCTAACCCTAACCCTAACCCTAACCCTAACCCAAACCCTAACGCTAACCCTAACCCTAAGCCTAACCACTAACCCTAAACCAAAACCTAACCCTAATCCTTACCCTTATCCTAAACCTAACACTAACATTTACGCTTACCATAAACCCTACCCTAACCCTAATCCTAAACCTAACCCTTACACTAACCCTAACCCTAACCCTAACCCTTACACGTACCCTAACCCTAAAACTAACCCTAACCCTAACCCTAACCCTTACCCTTACCCTAACCCTAACCCTAACCCTAACCTTAAACCTAACCCTAACCCTAACCCTAACCCTAACCCTAACGCTTACCCTATCCTAACCCTAACCCTTACCCTAACCCTAACCCTAACCCTAACCTTAACCCTAACCCTAACCCTAAACCTTACCCTTACCCTAACCCTAACACTAACCCTAACCCTAACCCTAACCTTAACCCTAACCCTAATCCTTGCCCTTACCCTAACCCTAACTCTAACTCTAACCGTAACCCTAACACTTACCCTAACCCTAACCCTAACCCTTACCCTAACCCTAATCCTAACCCTAACCTCAAACTTAACCCTAACCCTAACCCTTACCCTTACTATAACACTAAGCCTAACCCTAACCTTAAAAATAACCCTAACCCTTACCCTAACCCTAACCCTAATCCTAACACTAAATCTAACCCTAACCCTAACCCTAAACTCAACTTTAACCCTAACCATAACCCTAACCCTAAACCTTACCCTAACCCTAACACTAAGCCTAACCCTAACCCTAACCCTAACCCTTACCATAACCATAACCCTAATCATAACCCTAAACCTAACCCTAATCCTAACCTTAACCCTAACCCTAACCTTAACTCTAACATTTATCCTTAGCCTACCCTAACCCTAAACCTAACCCTAACCCCATACCTAACACTTACCCTTACCCTAACCCTAACCCTAACCCTAACCCTGACCCTAACTTTAACCCTAACCCTTACCCTTACCCTAACCCTAACCGTAACCCTAACCCTAACCCTAACACTTACCCTAACCCGAACCCTAAGCCTAACCCTAAAACTAACCCTAACACATAACCTTACCCTAAACCTAACCCTAACCCTAACCCTAACCCTAAACATACCCCTAATCCTACCCCTAACCCTAACTCTAAGCATAAGCCTAACCCTAACCCTAACGCTAATCTTTAAATGTACCCTAACCCTAAACCTAAACTTAACCCCAACCCTAAACCTAACCCTTACCCTAACCCTAACCCTTACCCTTACCCTACCCCTAACCCTAAACCTAAACCTAACCCTAACCATAACCATTACCCTAACCCTAAACCTAACCTAACCCTAACCCTTTCCCTTACCCGAACCCTAACCCTAACACTTACCATAACCCTAATCCTAACCCTAACCCTTACCCTTACCCGGACCCTAACCCTAACCCTTAAACTAAACCTAACCCTAACCCTAACCCTTACACTAACCCTAACCCTTTTCCTATCTCCTAACCCTAACTGTAAATCTAACTCTAACCATAACCCTAACCCTAACCCTTACCCTAACCCTAACCCTAACCCTAACCTTAAACCTAACCCTAACCCTAATCCTAACCCTAACCTTAACCCTAAACCTAACCCTAACCCTAACCTTGCCCTTACCCTAAACCTAACCCTAAACCTAACACTAACCCTAATCCAAAGCTAACCCTAATCCTTACCCTTATCCTAAACCTAACCCTAACACTAACAATTACCCTTATCCTAAACGCTACCATAAACCTTACCCTAACCCTAACCCTAACCCTTACCCTAACCCTAATCCTATCCCTAACCCTTACCCTTACCCTAACCCTAACCCTAACCCTAACCCTAACCCTTACCCTAACACTAACCCTACACCTTTCCCTTACCTTAACCCTAACCCTAATCCTAACCGTTATGCTTATCCTAACGCTAAACCTAACCCTAACCCTAAGCCTAAACCTAACCCTTACCCTTACCCTAATCCTAAACCTAACCGTAACCCTAACCCTAACCCAAACCCTAACCTTACCCTAACCCTAACCCTAACCCTTACCCTAACCCTAAACCTAAATCTAACCCTAAACCTTACCCTTACCCGCACCCTAACCATAACCTTAACCCTAATCCTAAACCTAACCCTAACCCTAAACCTTATCCTTACCCAAACCCTAATCCTAACCCAATCCCTAACCCTAACCATAACCCTAAACCGAACCCTTACACTTACCCTAACCCTAACCCTAAACCTAACCCTAACCCTTACCCTTACCCTAACCCTAACCCTAACCCTAACCCTAACCTTAACCCTAACCCTAACTCTAACCCTTAACCTAACCCTAACCCTAACCCTTACGCATACCGTAACACTAAACTTAAATCTAACCCTAACCCAAACCCTAAACCTAACCCTAACCCTAACCTTAATCCTAAACCTTACCCTTACCCTAAACCTAACCCTAACCCTAACACTCACCCTAACCATAACCCTTACCCATAACCAACCCTAAATCTCACTCTAACCCTAACCCTAACCCTAACCGTTAAACTAACCCTAACCCTACCCCTTACCCTAACCTACACTAACCCTTACCCTAACCCTAACCCTAACCCTAACCTTAACCCTAACGCTAACCCTAACCCTTACACTTACCCTAACCCTAACCTTAACCTAACCCTAAACCTAACCCTAAACCTAACCCTAAACCTTACCCTGACCCTAACCCTAACCCTAAACTTAACCCTAACCCTAACCCTAAACTTAACCCTAACCCTAACCCTAACCCTAAATCTTACCCTTACCCTAACCCTAACACTAACACTAACACTAACCCTACCATATAAACCTAACCCTAACCCTAACCCTTACCCTAACCCTAACCCTAACACTAAACTTAACACTTACCCTTACCCTAACACTAACCCTTATCCTAAACCTAACCCTAACCCTAAACCTAACCCTTAACCTAACCCTAACACTAACCCGAAACCCTAACCCTAACCCTTACCCTAAACCTAACCCTAACCCTAACCCTTACCCTTACCCTAACACTAACTCTAAATCTAACCATAACCCTAAACCTAACCCTTACACTTACCCTAACCCTAAACCTAACCCTAACCCTTACCCTTACCCTAACCCTAACCCTAACCCTAACAGTAACCCTAATCCTAACCTTAACCCTAACCCTTACCCTTACCCTAAACCTAACCCTAACCCTAACACTTACCCTTACCCTTACCCTAACCTTAACCCTAACCCTAACCCTAAACCTTACCCTTACCCTAACCCTAAAACTAACCCTTACCCTACCCCTAACCCTGACTCTAAACCTTACAATTACCCTTACCCTTACCCTAACCCTAATCCTAACCCTAACCCAACCCTAACCCTAACCCTTACCCAAACCCTAACCCTAATCCTAACCTTAAACCTAACCCTAACCCTGACCTTAACCCTAAGCCTAACCCTAACCTAACCCTTACCCTTACCCTAACCCTAACCCTAACCTTAAACCCAAACCTAAACCTAACCCTAACCCTAACCCGAACCCTAACCCTTACCCTAACCTAACCTTAACCTTAACCCTAACCCTTACCCTTACCCTCACCCTATCCTTAACCCTAACCCTAACCCTAACCCTAACCTTAATTGTAACATTTTTCCTTACCCTAACCCTAACCCTAAACCTAACCCTAAACCGAAACCTAACCCTTACCCTTACCCTAACCCTAAACCTAACCCTAACCCTTATCCTTACCCTAACCCTAACCCCAACACTAACACTTACCCTTACCTAACCCTAACCCTAATCCTAACTCTTTCCCTAACCCTAAACCTAACCATAACCGTAACCCCTAACCCTAACCCTAACTCTAATTCTAACCCTTACCCTTACCCTAACCCTAAACCTAACCCTAACCCTAACCCTAACCCTAACCATAACCCTAATCCTAACCCTAAACCTAACCCTAACCCTAACCTTAACCCCAACCCTAACCCTAACCCTAACCCTAACCTAACCCTTACCCTTACCCTAACCCGAACCTTAACCCCAACCTTAAACCTAACCCTAACACTAACCCTAACCCTTACCCTAACCCTAACCATAACCCTTACCCTAACCCTTACCCTAATCTTAACCTTAACCCTTACCCTTACCCTCACGCTAACCTTAACTGTAATATTTATCCTTACGCTAACCCTAACCCTAACCCTAAACTTAACCCTAAACCTAAACCTTACCCTTACCATAACCCTAAACCTAAACCTAACCCTTACCCTTACCCTAACCCTAACCCTATCCCTAACCCTGACCATAACTTTAACCCTAAACCTTACCCTTACCCTAACCCTAATCGTAACACTAACCCTAACCCTAACACTTACCCTAACCCTAACCCTAACCCTAACCCTAACACATAACCTTACCCTAACCCTAACCCTAACCCTAAACCTAACCCTAACCCTAACCCTTACCCTAACCCTAAACCTAAATCTAACCCTAAACCTTACCCTTACCCGCACCCTAACCATAACCTTAACCCTAATCCTAAACCTAACCCTAACCCTAAACCTTATCCTTAACCAAACCCTAATCCTAACCCAATCCCTAACCCTAACCATAATCCTATACCGAACCCTTACTCTTACCCTAACCCTAACCCTAAACCTAACCCTAACCCTTACCCTTAACCTAACCCTAACCCTAACCCTAACCCTAACCTTAACCCTAACACTTACCCTAAACCTAACCCTAACCCTAACCCTAACCCTTATCCTTACACTAACCCTAACCCTAACTCTAACCCTAAACCTAACCCTAACCCTAACCCTAACCCTTACGCATACCGTAACACTAAACTTAAATCTAACCCTAACCCAAACCCTAAACCTAACCCTAACCCTAACCTTAATCCTAAACCTTACCCTTACCCTAAACCTAACCCTAACCGTAACACTCAACCTTACCCTTACCCTAACCATAACCCTAACCATAACCCTAAACCTTACCCTTACCCTAACCCTAAATCTAACCATTACCCTAACCCTAACCCTAACTCTTACCCTTACCCTTACCCTTACCCTAACCCTAAACCTAACCTTAACCCTAACCCTAACCCTAAACCTTACCCTTACCCTAACCCTAACCCTAACCAGAACCCTTACCCTAACACTAACCCTAACCCTAACCCTTACCCTTACCCTAACACTAACCCTAACCCTTACCCTAACACTTACCCTAACCCTAACCTTAACCCTAAACCTAACACTTAAACTTACCCCAACCCTAACCCTAAACCTAACCCTTATCCTGACCCTAACCCCAACCCTAACCCTAACTCTAATACTTACCCTAACCCTAACCCTAACCCTAACCATAACCCTTTCCCTAACCCTAACAATAACCCTAACCCTAACCCTAAACCTTAACCTAAACCTAACCATAACCTAACCATAACCCTTACCCTTAACCAAACCTAAATCTCACTCTAACCCTAACCCTAACCCTAATCTTTAAACTAACCCTAACCCTAACCCTAACCCTTACCCTAACCTACCCTAACCCTTACCCTAACCCTAAACCTAAACCTAACCCTAACCCTTACCCTTACCCTAACCCTAACCCTAACCCTAACCCTAACCTTAACCCTAACCCTTACCCTAAACCTAACCCTAACACTAACCCTAACCCTTATCCTTACCCTAACCCTAACCCTAACTCTAACCCTAAACCTAACCCTAAACCTAACCCTAACCCTTACGCATACCGTAACACTAAACTTAAACCTAACCCTAACCCAAACCCTAAACCTAACCCTAACCCTAACCTTAATCCTAAACCTTACCCTTATCCTAAACCTAACCCTAACCCTAACACTCACCCTTACCCTTACCCTAACCATAACCCTAACCATAACCCTAAACCTTACCCTTACCCTAACCCTAAATCTAACCATTACCCTAACCCTAACCCTAACTCTTACCCTTACCCTTACCCTTACCCTTACCCTAACCCTAAACCTAACCTTAAGCCTAACCCTAACCCTAACCCTTACCCTTACCCTAACCCTAACCCTAACCAGAACCCTTACCCTAACACTAACCCTAACCCTAACCCTTACCCTTACCCTAAACCTAACCCTAACCCTTACCCTAACACTTACCCTAACCCTAACCCTAACCCTAAACCTAACACTTAAACTTACCCTAACCCTAACCCTAAACCTAACCCTTATCCTGACCCTAACCCCAACCCTAACCCTAACTCTAATACTTACCCTAACCCTAACCCTAACCCTAAACATAACCCTTTCCCTAACCCTAACAATTACGCTAACCCTAACCCTAAACCTTAACCTAAACCTAACCATAACCTAACCATAACCCTACCCTTAACCAAACCTAAATCTCACTCTAACCCTAACCCTAACCCTAATCTTTAAACTAACCCTAACCCTAACCCTAACCCTTACCCTAACCTACCCTAACCCTTACTCTAACCCTAACCCTAACCCTAACCTTAACCCTAACGCTAACCCTAACCCTAACCCTTACACTTACCCTAACCCTAACCTTAACCTAACCCTGAACCTAACCCTAACCCTAACCTTAACCCTAAGCCTAAACCTTGCCTTACCCTTACCCTAACCCTAAACCTAACCCTAACCCTAACCCTTACCCTTTCGGTAACACTAACTCTAAACCTAACCCTAACCCTAAACCTAACCCTTACACTTACCCTAACCCGAACACTAACCCTAACCCTACCACCTAAACCTAACCCTTACACTTATCCTAAACCTAATCCTAACCCTAACCCTTAACCTAACCCTAACACTAACCCTAAACCCTTACCCTAACCCTAAACCTAACCCTAACCCTTACAGTTACCCTAACACTAACTCTAAACCTAACCCTAACCCTAAACCTAACCCTTACCCTTACCCTAACCCTAAACCTAACCCTAACCCTTACTCTTTCCCTAACCCTAACCCTAACCCTAACACTTATCCTAAATTTAACCCTAAACCTTACCCTTACCCTCATCCTAACCATAACCCTAACCCTAAAACTTACCCTAACCCTAACCCTAAACCTAACACATAACCTTACCCTAACACTAACCCTAACACTAATCCTAACCTAACCCTAATCCTAACCCTACCCCTAACCCTAAGTATAACCCTAACCCTAACCCTAACCCTAATCCTTCAACGTAACCTAACCCTAAACCTAACCTTAAACCCAACCCTAAACCAAACCCTAACCCTAACCCTAATCCTTACCCTTACCCTAACCCTAACCCTAACCCCAACCCTAAATCTAATCCTAACCATAAGATTTACCCTTACCCTAACCCTAACCCTAACCCTAAACCTTACCCTAACCCTTACCTAACCCTAAACCTAAACCTAACCCTAAACCTTACCCTTACCCGCACCCTAACAATAACCTTAACCCTAATCCTAAACCTAACCCTAACCCTAACCATTATCCTTACCCAAACCCTAACCCTAACCCAATCCCTAACCCTAACCATAACCCTAAACCGAACCCTTACACTTACCCTAACCATAACCCTAAACCTAACCCTAACCCTCACCCTTATCCTAACCCTAACCCTAGCCCTAACCCTAACCTTAACCCTAAACTTTACACTAAACCTAACCCTAATCCTAACCCTAACCCTTATCCTTACCCTAACCCTAACCCTAAACTTAACCCTAACCTTACCCTAACCCTAACCCTAACAATTACCCTAACACTAACCCTAACCCTAACCCTAACGCTAACAGTTACCCTAACCCTAACCCTAACCCTACCCTTACCCTAAACCTAACCCTAACCATAACCCTTTCCCTAACCCTAACCCTAACCCTAACCCTAACACCTAACCCTAAACCTTAACCTAACCCTAACCATAACCCTAACCATAACCCTTACCCATAACCAACCCTAAATCTCACTCTAACCCTAACCCTAACCCTAACCGTTAAACTAACCCTAACCCTACCCCTTACCCTAACCTACACTAACCCTTACCCTAACCCTAACCCTAACCCTAACCCTAACCCTAACCTTAACCCTAACGCTAACCCTAACCCTTACACTTACCCTAACCCTAACCTTAACCTAACCCTAAACCTAACCCTAAACTTAACCCTAAACCTTACCCTGACCCTAACCCTAACCCTAAACTTAACCCTAACCCTAACACTAAACTTAACCCTAACCCTAACCCTAACCCTAAATCTTACCCTTACCCTAACCCTAACCCTAACACTAACACTAACCCTACCATATAAACCTAACCCTAACCCTAACCCTTACCCTAACCCTAACCCTAACACTAAACTTAACACTTACCCTTACCCTAACACTAACCCTTATCCTAAACCTAACCCTAACCCTAAACCTAACCCTTAACCTAACCCTAACACTAACCCTTACCCTTTCCGTAACACTAACTCTAAACCTAACCCTAACCCTAAACCTAACCCTTACACTTACC
>JANJXV010000053.1:4127500-4187500 GCA_024803745.1 Megascapheus bottae | reverse complement strand
AACCTAACCCTAACCCTAACACTCACCCTTACCCTTACCCTAACCATAACCCTAACCATAACCCTAAACCTTACCCTTACCCTAACCCTAAATCTAACCATTACCCTAACCCTAACCCTAACTCTTACCCTTACCCTTACCCTTACCCTAACCCTAACCCTAACCAGAACCCTTACCCTAACACTAACCCTAACCCTAACCCTTACCCTTACCCTAACCCTAACCCTAACCCTTACCCTAACACTTACCCTAACCCTAACCTTAACCCTAAACCTAACACTTAAACTTACCCTAACCCTAACCCTAAACCTAACCCTTATCCTGACCCTAACCCCAATCCTAACCCTAACTCTAATACTTACCCTAACCCTAACCCTAACCCTAACCATAACCCTTTCCCTAACCCTAACAATAACCCTAACCCTAACCCTAAACCTTAACCTAAACCTAACCATAACCTAACCATAACCCTTACCCTTAACCAAACCTAAATCTCACTCTAACCCTAACCCTAACCCTAATCTTTAAACTAACCCTAACCCTAACCCTAACCCTTACCCTAACCTACCCTAACCCTTACTCTAACCCTAACCCTAACCCTAACCTTAACCCTAACGCTAACCCTAACCCTAACCCTAACCTCAACCTTAACCCTAACCATAACCCTAACCCTAAACCTTACCCTTACCCTAACACTAAGCCTAACCCTAACCCTAACCCTAACCCTTACCATAACCATAACCCTAATCATAACCCTAAACCTAAACCTAATGCTAATCTTAAACCTAACCCTAACCTTAACTCTAACATTTATTCTTAGCCTACCCTAACCCTAAACCTAACCCTAACCCCATACCTAACCCTTACCCTTACCCTAACCCTAACCCTAACCCTAACCCTGACCCTAACTTTAACCCTAACCCTTCCCCTTACCCTAACCCTAACCGTAACCCTAACCCTAACCCTAACACTTACCCTAACCCTAACCCTAAGCCTAACCCTAACCCTAACCCTAACAGATAACCTTACCCTAAACCTAACCCTAACCCTAACCCTAACCCTAAACATACCCCTAATCCTACCCCTAACCCTAACTCTAAGCATAACCCTAACCCTAACCCTAACGCTAATCCTTAAATGTACCCTAACCCTAAACCTAAACTTAACCCCAACCCTAAACCTAACCCTTACCCTAACCCCAACCCTTACCCTTACCCTATCCCTAACCCTAAACCTAAACCTAACCCTAACCATAACCATTACCCTAACCCTAACCCTAACCTAACCCTAACCCTTTCCCTTACCCGAACCCTAACCCTAACCCTAAACCTAACCCTAACTCTTACCCTAACCCTAACCCTTACCCTTACCCAAACCATAACCTAACCCTTAAACTAAACCTAACCCTAACCCTAACCCTTACACTAACCCTAACCCTAGTCCTATCTCCAAACCCTAACCGTAAACCTAACTCTAACCCTAACCCTAACCCTAACCCTAACCTTAAACCTAACCCTAACCCTAATCCTAACCGTAACCTTAACCCTAAACCTAACACTAACCCTTGCCCTTACCGTAACCCTAACCCTAAACCTAACACTAACCCTAAACCTAACCCTAACCCTAACGCTAATCTTTAAATGTACCCTAACACTAAACCTAAACGTAACCCCAACCCTAAACCTAACCCTTACCCTAACCCTAACCCTTACCCTTACCCTATCCCTAACCCTAAACCTAACCCTAACCCTAACCATAACCATTACCCTAACCCTAAACCTAACCTAACCCTAACCCTTTCCCTTACCCGAACCCTAACACTAACCCTTACCATAACCCTAATCCTAACCCTAACCCTTACCCTTACCCGGACCCTAACCCTAACCCTTAAACTAAACCTAACCCTAACCCTAACCCTTACACTAACCCTAACCCTTTTCCTATCTCCTAACCCTAACTGTAAACCTAACTCTAGCCCTAACCCTAACCCTAACCCTTACCCTAACCCTAACCCTAACCCTAACCTTAAACCTAACCCTAACCCTAATCCTAACCCTAACCTTAACCCTAAACCTAACCCTAACCCTAACCTTGCCCTTTCCCTAAACCTAACCCTAAACCTAACACTAACCCTAAACCTAACGCTAACCCTAATCCTTACCCTTATCCTAAACCTAACCCTAACACTAACAATTACCCTTATCCTAAACGCTACCATAAACCTTACCCTAACCCTAACCCTAACCCTTACCCTAACCCTAATCCTAACCCTTACCCTTACCTTAACCCTAACCCTAACCCTAACCCTAACCCTTACCCTAACACTAACCCTACACCTTACCCTTACCTTAACCCTAACCCTAATCCTAACCGTTATGCTTATCCTAACGCTAAACCTAACCCTAACCCTAAGCCTAAACCTAACACTTACCCTTACCCTAATCCTAAACCTAACCGTAACCCTAACCCTAACCCTAACGCAAACCCTAACCTTACCCTAACCCTAACCGTAACCCTTACCCTTACCCTAACCCTAACCCTAACCTTAACCCCAACCCTAAACCTAATCCTAACCCTAAGTCTTACCCTTACCCTAACCCTAACCCTAACCCTAAACCTAACCCTAACCCTTACCCTAACCCTAAACCTAAATCTAACCCTAAACCTTACCCTTACCCGCACCCTAACCATAACCTTAACCCTAATCCTAAACCTAACCCTAACCCTAAACCTTATCCTTACACAAAACCTAATCCTAACCCAATCCCTAACCCTGACCATAACCCTAAACCGAACCCTTACACTTACCCTAACCCTAACCCTAACCCTAACCCTAACCCTTACCCTTACCCTAACCCTAACCCTAACCCTAACCTTAACCCTAACCCTTACCCTAAACCTAACCCTAACCCTAACCCTAACCCTTATCCTTACCCTAACCCTAACCCTAACTCTAACCCTAAACCTAACCCTAACCCTAACCCTAACCCTTACGCATACCGTAACACTAAACTTAAACCTAACCCTAACCCAAACCCTAAACCTAACCTAACCCTAACCTTAATCCTAAACCTTACCCTTACCCTAAACCTAACCCTAACCCTAACACTCACCCTTACCCTTACCCTAACCATAACCCTAACCATAACCCTAAACCTTACCCTTACCCTAACCCTAAATCTAACCATTACCCTAACCCTAACCCTAACTCTTACCCTTACCCTTACCCTTACCCTTACTCTAACCCTAAACCTAACCTTAACCCTAACCCTAACCCTAACCCTTACCCTTACCCTAACCCTAACCCTAACCCTTACCCTAACACTTACCCTAACCCTAACCCTAACCCTAAACCTAACACTTAAACTTACCCTAACCCTAACCCTAAACCTAACCCTTATCCTGACCCTAACCCCAACCCTAACCCTAACTCTAATACTTACCCTAACCCTAACCCTAACCCTAACCATAACCCTTTCCCTAACCCTAACAATAACCCTAACCCTAACCCTAAACCTTAACCTAAACCTAACCATAACCTAACCATAACCCTTACTCTTAACCAAACCTAAATCTCACTCTAACCCTAACCCTAACCCTAATCTTTAAACTAACCCTAACCCTAACCCTAACCCTTACCCTAACCTACCCTAACCCTTACCCTAACCCTAACCCTACACCTAACCCTAACCCTTACCCTTACCTTAACCCTAACCCTAACCCTAACCCTAACCTTAACCCTAACCCTTACCCTAAACCTAACCCTAACCCTAACCCGAACCCTTATCCTTACCCTAACCCTAACCCTAACTCTAACCCTAAACCTAACCCTAACCCTAACCCTAACCCTTACGCATACCGTAACACTAAACTTAAACCTAACCCTAACCCAAACCCTAAACCTAAACCTAACCCTAACCTTAATCCTAAACCTTACCCTTACCCTAACCCTAACCCTAACCCTAACCCTAACCCTAACCCTTACCATAACCCTAACCCTAACCATAACCCTTTCCCTAATGTAACCCTAACCCTAACCATAACACCTAAACCTAAAGCTTAACCTAACCCTAACCCTAACCTTAATCCTAAACCTTACCCTTACCCTAAACCTAAACCTAACCCTAACACTCACCGTTACCCTTACCCTAACCATAACCCTAACCATAACCCTAACCCTTACCCTTACCCTAACCCTAACTCTAACCATTACCCTAAACCTAACCCTAACACTTACCCTTACCCTTACCCTTACCCTAACCCTAAACCTAACCTTAACCCTAACCCTAACCCTAACCCGTACCCTTACCTTAACCCTAAGTCTAAACCTTGCCCTTACCCTAACCCTAACCCTAAACCTAACCCTTACCGTTACCCTAACCCTAACCCTTACCCTAACACTTACCCTAAACCTAACCCTAACCCTAACCGTAACCTTAACCCTAACCCTAACCCTAACCCTAAAACTTACCATTACCCTAACCCTAACCCTAAACCTAACGCTTATCCTAACCCTAACCCTAACCCTAACCCTTAACCTAACCCTAACACTAACCCTAACCCTAAACCTAATCCTTACCCTAACCCTAACCCTAGGCCTAACCCCTAACCCTAAACCTATACCTAACTCTAAACCTAACCCTAACCCTAACCCTAACCCTAACCCTTACCCTAACTCTAACGCTAACCCTTACCCTAACCTTATCCTTAGCCCTAACCCTAACCTTAACCCTAACCCTAATCCTAATCATAACCCTAAACTTAACCCTAACCCTAATCCTAACCCTTGCCCTTACCCTAACCCTAAACCTAACACTAACCCTAAACCTAACCCTAACCCTAACCCTTACCCTTATCCTAACCCTAACCCAAAACCTAACCCTCACCTTATCCCTAACACTATCCCTAACCTCTAACCCTAACCCTAAACCTAACCCTAATCCTTACCCTTATCCTAAACCTAACCCTAACACTAACACTTACCCTTACCCTAAACCCTACCCTAACCCTAACCCTAACCCTAACCCTAATCCTTACCCTAACCCTAACCCTAACCCTTACCCTTCCCTAACCCTAACTCTAACCCTAAACCTAAGCCTAATCCTAACCCTAAACCTTACCCTAACACTTACCCTAAACCTAACCCTAACCCTAACCCTAACCCTAAACATACCCCTAATCCTACCCCTAACCCTAACTCTAAGCATAACCCTAACCCTAACCCTAACGCTAATCCTTAAATGTACCCTAACCCTAAACCTAAACTTAACCCCAACCCTAAACCTAACCCTTACCCTAACCCTAACCCTTACCCTTACCCTATCCCTAACCCTAAACCTAAACCTAACCCTAACCATAACCATTACCCTAACCCTAACCCTAACCTAACCCTAACCCTTTCCCTTACCCGAACCCTAACCCTAACCCTAAACCTAACCCTAACTCTTACCCTAACCCTAACCCTTACCCTTACCCTAACCCTAACCTAACCCTTAAACTAAACCTAACCCTAACCCTAACCCTTACCTAACCCTAACCCTAGTCCTATCTCCAAACCCTAACCGTAAACCTAACTCTAACCCTAACCCTAACCCTAACCCTAACCTTAAACCTAACCCTAACCCTAATCCTAACCCTAACCTTAACCCTAAACCTAACCCTAACCCTTGCCCTTACCATAACCCTAACCCTAAACCTAACACTAACCCTAAACCTAACCCTAACCCTAAACCTAACCCTTACCCTAAACCTAACCGTAAACCTTACCCTTACCTTAACCCTAACCCTAATCCTAACCGTTACGATTATCCTAACGCTAAACCTAACCCTAACCCTAAACCTAACCCTAACCCTTACCCTTACCCTAATCCTAAACCTAACCGTAACCCTAACCCTAACCCTTACCCCAACCCTAACCCTTACCCTAACCCTAACCCTAACCCTTACCCTTACCCTAACCCTAACCCTAATCTTAACCCCAACCCTAAACCTCATCCTAACCCTAAGACTTACCCTTACCCTAACCCTAACCCTAACCCTAAACCTAACCCTAACCCTTACCCTAACCGTAAACCTAAACCTAACCCTAAACCTTACCCTTACCCGCACCCTAACCATAACCTTAACCCTAATCCTAAACCTAACCCTAACCCTAACCCTTATCTTTACCCAAACCCTAACCCTAACCCAATCCCTAACCCTAACCATAACCCAAAACCCAACCCTTACACTTACCCTAACCCTAACCCTAAACCTAACCCTAACCCTTACCCTTACCCTAACACTAACCCTAACCCTAACCCTAACCCTAACCTTAACCCTAACGCTAACCCTAACCCTAATCCTTACACTTACCCTAACCCTAACCTTAACCTAACCCTAAACCTAACCCTAACCCTAACCTTAACCCTAAGCCTAAACCTTGTCCTTACCCTAACCCTAACCCTAAACCTAACCCTAACCCTAACCCTAAACCTTACCCTTACCCTAACCCTAACCCTAAACGTAACCCCAAACCTAAACCTAACTCTAACGCTAACCCTTACCCTAACACTTACCCTAACCCTAAACCTAACACTTAACCTTACCCTAACCCTAACCCTAACGCAAACCCTTACCATAACCCTAACCTTAACCCTAACCCTAATGCTAAAACTTACCCTAAACCTAACCCTAACCCTAACCCTTACCATAACCCTAACCCTAACCATAACCCTTTCCCTAATCTAACCCTAACCCTATCCATAACACCTAAACCTAAAGCTTAACCTAACCCTAACCCTAACCTTAATCCTAAACCTTACCCTTACCCTACACCTAAACCTAACCCTACCACTCACCCTTACCCTTACCCTAACCATAACCCTAACCCTTACCCTTACCCTAACCCTAACTCTAACCATTACCCTAACCCTAACCCTAACACTTACCCTTACCCTTATCCTTACCCTTACCCTAACCCTAAACCTAACCTTAACCCTAACCCTAACCCTAACCCTTACCCTTACCTTAACCCTAAGCCTAAACCTTGCCCTTACCCTAACCCTAACCCTAAACCTAACCCTTACCGTTACCCTAAAACTAACCCTTACCGTAACACTTACCCTAAACCTAACCTTAACCCTAACCCTAACCCTAACCCTAAAACTTACCATTACCCTAACCCTAACCCTAAACCTAATGCTTATCCTAACCCTAACCCTAACTCTAACCCTTAACCTAACCCTAACACTAACCCTAACCCTAAACCTAATCCTTACCCTAACCCTAACCCTAGGCCTAACCCCTAACCCTAAACCTATACCTAACTCTAAACCTAACCCTAACCCTAACCCTAACCCTAACCCTAACCCTTACCCTAACTCTAACGCTAACCCTTACCCTAACCTTATCCCTAGCCCTAACCCTAACCTTAACCCTAACCCTAATCCTAATCATAACCCTAAACTTAACCCTAACCCTAATCCTAACCCTTGCCCTTACCCTAACCCTAAACCTAACACTAACCCTAAACCTAACCCTAACCCTAACCCTAACCCTTATCCTAACCCTAACCCAAAACCTAACCCTCACCTTATCCCTAACCCTATCCCTAACCTCTAACCCTAACCCTAAACCTAACCCTAATTCTTACCCTTATCCTAAACCTAACCCTAACACTAACACTAACACTTACCCTTACCCTAAACCCTACCCTAACCCTAACCCTAACCCTAACCCTAATCCTTACCCTAACCCTATCCCTAACCCTTACCCTTACCCTAACCCTAACTCTAACCCTAAACCTAAGCCTAATCCTAACCCTAAACCTTACCCTTACCTTAACCCTAACCCTAACACTAACCCTTACGATTACCCTAACGTTAACCCTAACCCTAACCCTAACCCTAACCCTAACCCGAACACATACCGTTACCCTAACTCTAACCCTAACCGTAACCGTAACCCTAACCCTAACCTTAATCCCAAACCTAAACCTAACCCTAACCCTAACCCTTCCCCTAACCCTAACACTAACCCTAACCCTAACCCTTGCCCTTACCCTCACCCTAAACTTAACCCTAACCCTAACCCTAACCCTAACCTCAATTGTAACATTTTTCCTTACCCTAACCCTAACCCTAAACCTAAACCTAAACCTAAACCTAACCCTTACCCTTACCCTAACCCTAACCCTATCACTAACACTTACCGTTATCTAACCCTAACCCTAATCCTAACTCTTTCTCACCCCTAAACCTAACCCTAACCATAACCCCTAACCCTAACCCTAACTCTAATCCTAACCCTTACTCTTACCGTAACCCTAACCCTAACCCTAAACCTAACCCTAACCATAACCCTAATCCTAACCCTACACCTAACCCTAACCCTAACCTTAACCCTAACCCTAACCCTAACCCTAACATCACCCTTACCCTTACCCTAACCCTAACCCGAATCTCAACCCCAACCTTAAACCTAACCCTAACCATAACCCTAACGCTTACCCTAACCCTAACCCTAACCCTAATCTTAACCCTAACCCTTACCCTTACCCTCACCCTAACCTTAACTCTAATATTTATCCTTATGCTACCCCTAACCCTAAACCTAACCCTAACCCTAAACCTAAACCTTACCCTTACCATAATCCTAAACATAACCCTAACCCTTACCCTTACCCTAACCCTAACCCTAACCCTGACCATAACTTTAACCCTAACCCTTACCCTTACCCTAACCCTAACCGTAACACTAACCCTAACAATAACACTTACCCTAACCCTAACCCTAACCCTAACCCTAACACATAACCTTACCCTAACCCTAACCCTAAACCTAACTCTAACCCTAAACCTAACCCTAATCCTAACCCTAACCTTAACCCTAAGCATAACCATAACCCTAACCATAATCCTTAAATGTACCCTAACCCTAAACCTAACTTTAACCCCAACGCTAAACCTAACCCTAACCCTAACCCTAACCATTACCCTAAACCTAACCCTAACCCTAATCCTAACCCTAAACCTTACCCTTATCCTAACCCTAACCCTAAACCTAACCCTAACCATAACCCTTAAACTAACCCTACCCTAACCCAAACCCTAACGCTAACCCTAACCCTAAGCCTAACCCCTAACCCTAAACCAAAACCTAACCCTAATCCTTACCCTTATCCTAAACCTAACACTAACATTTAAGCTTACCATAAACCCTACCCTAACCCTAATCCTAACCCTAACCCATACCCTAACCCTAACCCTAACGCAAACCCTTACCATAACCCTAACCCTAACCCTAACCCTAATGCTAAAACTTACCCTAAACCTAACCCTAACCCTAACCCTAACCATAACCCTTTCCCTAATCTAACCCTAACCCTATCCATAACACCTAAACCTAAAGCTTAACCTAACCCTAACCCTAACCTTAATCCTAAACCTTACCCTTACCCTACACCTAAACCTAACCCTACCACTCACCCTTACCCTTACCCTAACCATAACCCTAACCATAACCCTAACCCTTACCCTTACCCTAACCCTAACTCTAACCATTACCCTAACCCTAACCCTAACACTTACCCTTACCCTTATCCTTACCCTTACCCTAACCCTAAACCTAACCTTAACCCTAACCCTAACCCTAACCCTTACCCTTACCTTAACCCTAAGCCTAAACCTTGCCCTTACCCTAACCCTAACCCTAAACCTAACCCTTACCGTTACCCTAAAACTAACCCTTACCGTAACACTTACCCTAAACCTAACCTTAACCCTAACCCTAACCCTAACCCTAAAACTTACCATTACCCTAACCCTAACCCTAAACCTAATGCTTATCCTAACCCTAACCCTAACTCTAACCCTTAACCTAACCCTAACACTAACCCTAACCCTAAACCTAATCCTTACCCTAACCCTAACCCTAGGCCTAACCCCTAACCCTAAACCTATACCTAACTCTAAACCTAACCCTAACCCTAACCCTAACCCTAACCCTAACCCTTACCCTAACTCTAACGCTAACCCTTACCCTAACCTTATCCCTAGCCCTAACCCTAACCTTAACCCTAACCCTAATCCTAATCATAACCCTAAACTTAACCCTAACCCTAATCCTAACCCTTGCCCTTACCCTAACCCTAAACCTAACACTAACCCTAAACCTAACCCTAACCCTAACCCTAACCCTTATCCTAACCCTAACCCAAAACCTAACCCTCACCTTATCCCTAACCCTATCCCTAACCTCTAACCCTAACCCTAAACCTAACCCTAATTCTTACCCTTATCCTAAACCTAACCCTAACACTAACACTAACACTTACCCTTACCCTAAACCCTACCCTAACCCTAACCCTAACCCTAACCCTAATCCTTACCCTAACCCTATCCCTAACCCTTACCCTTACCCTAACCCTAACTCTAACCCTAAACCTAAGCCTAATCCTAACCCTAAACCTTACCCTTACCTTAACCCTAACCCTAACACTAACCCTTACGATTACCCTAACGTTAACCCTAACCCTAACCCTAACCCTAACCCTAACCCGAACACATACCGTTACCCTAACTCTAACCCTAACCGTAACCGTAACCCTAACCCTAACCTTAATCCCAAACCTAAACCTAACCCTAACCCTAACCCTTCCCCTAACCCTAACACTAACCCTAACCCTAACCCTTGCCCTTACCCTCACCCTAAACTTAACCCTAACCCTAACCCTAACCCTAACCTCAATTGTAACATTTTTCCTTACCCTAACCCTAACCCTAAACCTAAACCTAAACCTAAACCTAACCCTTACCCTTACCCTAACCCTAACCCTATCACTAACACTTACCGTTATCTAACCCTAACCCTAATCCTAACTCTTTCTCACCCCTAAACCTAACCCTAACCATAACCCCTAACCCTAACCCTAACTCTAATCCTAACCCTTACTCTTACCGTAACCCTAACCCTAACCCTAAACCTAACCCTAACCATAACCCTAATCCTAACCCTACACCTAACCCTAACCCTAACCTTAACCCTAACCCTAACCCTAACCCTAACATCACCCTTACCCTTACCCTAACCCTAACCCGAATCTCAACCCCAACCTTAAACCTAACCCTAACCATAACCCTAACGCTTACCCTAACCCTAACCCTAACCCTAATCTTAACCCTAACCCTTACCCTTACCCTCACCCTAACCTTAACTCTAATATTTATCCTTATGCTACCCCTAACCCTAAACCTAACCCTAACCCTAAACCTAAACCTTACCCTTACCATAATCCTAAACATAACCCTAACCCTTACCCTTACCCTAACCCTAACCCTAACCCTGACCATAACTTTAACCCTAACCCTTACCCTTACCCTAACCCTAACCGTAACACTAACCCTAACAATAACACTTACCCTAACCCTAACCCTAACCCTAACCCTAACACATAACCTTACCCTAACCCTAACCCTAAACCTAACTCTAACCCTAAACCTAACCCTAATCCTAACCCTAACCTTAACCCTAAGCATAACCATAACCCTAACCATAATCCTTAAATGTACCCTAACCCTAAACCTAACTTTAACCCCAACGCTAAACCTAACCCTAACCCTAACCCTAACCATTACCCTAAACCTAACCCTAACCCTAATCCTAACCCTAAACCTTACCCTTATCCTAACCCTAACCCTAAACCTAACCCTAACCATAACCCTTAAACTAACCCTACCCTAACCCAAACCCTAACGCTAACCCTAACCCTAAGCCTAACCCCTAACCCTAAACCAAAACCTAACCCTAATCCTTACCCTTATCCTAAACCTAACACTAACATTTAAGCTTACCATAAACCCTACCCTAACCCTAATCCTAACCCTAACCCATACCCTAACCCTAACCCTAACGCAAACCCTTACCATAACCCTAACCCTAACCCTAACCCTAATGCTAAAACTTACCCTAAACCTAACCCTAACCCTAACCCTAACCATAACCCTTTCCCTAATCTAACCCTAACCCTATCCATAACACCTAAACCTAAAGCTTAACCTAACCCTAACCCTAACCTTAATCCTAAACCTTACCCTTACCCTACACCTAAACCTAACCCTACCACTCACCCTTACCCTTACCCTAACCATAACCCTAACCATAACCCTAACCCTTACCCTTACCCTAACCCTAACTCTAACCATTACCCTAACCCTAACCCTAACACTTACCCTTACCCTTATCCTTACCCTTACCCTAACCCTAAACCTAACCTTAACCCTAACCCTAACCCTAACCCTTACCCTTACCTTAACCCTAAGCCTAAACCTTGCCCTTACCCTAACCCTAACCCTAAACCTAACCCTTACCGTTACCCTAAAACTAACCCTTACCGTAACACTTACCCTAAACCTAACCTTAACCCTAACCCTAACCCTAACCCTAAAACTTACCATTACCCTAACCCTAACCCTAAACCTAATGCTTATCCTAACCCTAACCCTAACTCTAACCCTTAACCTAACCCTAACACTAACCCTAACCCTAAACCTAATCCTTACCCTAACCCTAACCCTAGGCCTAACCCCTAACCCTAAACCTATACCTAACTCTAAACCTAACCCTAACCCTAACCCTAACCCTAACCCTAACCCTTACCCTAACTCTAACGCTAACCCTTACCCTAACCTTATCCCTAGCCCTAACCCTAACCTTAACCCTAACCCTAATCCTAATCATAACCCTAAACTTAACCCTAACCCTAATCCTAACCCTTGCCCTTACCCTAACCCTAAACCTAACACTAACCCTAAACCTAACCCTAACCCTAACCCTAACCCTTATCCTAACCCTAACCCAAAACCTAACCCTCACCTTATCCCTAACCCTATCCCTAACCTCTAACCCTAACCCTAAACCTAACCCTAATTCTTACCCTTATCCTAAACCTAACCCTAACACTAACACTAACACTTACCCTTACCCTAAACCCTACCCTAACCCTAACCCTAACCCTAACCCTAATCCTTACCCTAACCCTATCCCTAACCCTTACCCTTACCCTAACCCTAACTCTAACCCTAAACCTAAGCCTAATCCTAACCCTAAACCTTACCCTTACCTTAACCCTAACCCTAACACTAACCCTTACGATTACCCTAACGTTAACCCTAACCCTAACCCTAACCCTAACCCTAACCCGAACACATACCGTTACCCTAACTCTAACCCTAACCGTAACCGTAACCCTAACCCTAACCTTAATCCCAAACCTAAACCTAACCCTAACCCTAACCCTTCCCCTAACCCTAACACTAACCCTAACCCTAACCCTTGCCCTTACCCTCACCCTAAACTTAACCCTAACACTAACCCTAACCCTAACCTCAATTGTAACATTTTTCCTTACCCTAACCCTAACCCTAAACCTAAACCTAAACCTAAACCTAACCCTTACCCTTACCCTAACCCTAACCCTATCACTAACACTTACCGTTATCTAACCCTAACCCTAATCCTAACTCTTTCTCACCCCTAAACCTAACCCTAACCATAACCCCTAACCCTAACCCTAACTCTAATCCTAACCCTTACTCTTACCGTAACCCTAACCCTAACCCTAAACCTAACCCTAACCATAACCCTAATCCTAACCCTACACCTAACCCTAACCCTAACCTTAACCCTAACCCTAACCCTAACCCTAACATCACCCTTACCCTTACCCTAACCCTAACCCGAATCTCAACCCCAACCTTAAACCTAACCCTAACCATAACCCTAACGCTTACCCTAACCCTAACCCTAACCCTAATCTTAACCCTAACCCTTACCCTTACCCTCACCCTAACCTTAACTCTAATATTTATCCTTATGCTACCCCTAACCCTAAACCTAACCCTAACCCTAAACCTAAACCTTACCCTTACCATAATCCTAAACATAACCCTAACCCTTACCCTTACCCTAACCCTAACCCTAACCCTGACCATAACTTTAACCCTAACCCTTACCCTTACCCTAACCCTAACCGTAACACTAACCCTAACAATAACACTTACCCTAACCCTAACCCTAACCCTAACCCTAACACATAACCTTACCCTAACCCTAACCCTAAACCTAACTCTAACCCTAAAGCTAACCCTAATCCTAACCCTAACCTTAACCCTAAGCATAACCATAACCCTAACCATAATCCTTAAATGTACCCTAACCCTAAACCTAACTTTAATCCCAACGCTAAACCTAACCCTAACCCTAACCCTAACCATTACCCTAACCCTAACCCTAACCCTAATCCTAACCCTAAACCTTACCCTTATCCTAACCCTAACCCTAAACCTAACCCTAACCATAACCCTTAAACTAACCCTACCCTAACCCAAACCCTAACGCTAACCCTAACCCTAAGCCTAACCCCTAACCCTAAACCAAAACCTAACCCTAATCCTTACCCTTATCCTAAACCTAACACTAACATTTAAGCTTACCATAAACCCTACCCTAACCCTAATCCTAACCCTAACCCTTACCCTAAACCTAACCCTAACCCTAACCCTTACACTTACCCTAACCCTAAAACTAACCCTAAACCTAAACCTAACCCTTACCCTTACCCTAACCCTAACCCTAACCCTAACCTTAACCCTAACCCTAACCCTAACCCTAACCCTTACCCTTCCCCTAACCCTAACACTAACCCTAACCCTAACCCTAACCTTAACCCTAACCCTAATCCTTGCCCTTACCCTAACCCTAACTCTAACTCTATCCGTAACCCTAACACTTACCCTAACCCTAACCCTAACCCTTACCCTAACCCTAATCCTAACCCTAACCTCAAACTTAACCCTAACCCTAACCCTTACACTTACTATAACACTAAGCCTAACCCTAACCTTAAAAATAACCCTAACCCTTACCCTAACCCTAACCCTAATCCTAACACTAAATCTAACCCTAACCCTAACCCTAACCTCAACTTTAACCCTAACCATAACCCTAACCCTAAACCTTACCCTAACCCTAACACTAAGCCTAACCCTAACCCTAATCCTAACCCTTACCATAACCATAACCCTAATCATAACCCTAAACCTAACCCTAATCCTAACCTTAACCCTAACCCTAACCTTAACTCTGACATTTATCCTTAGCCTACCCTAACCATAAACCTAACCCTAACCCCATACCTAACCCTTACCCTTACCCTAACCCTAACCCTAACCCTAACCCTGACCCTAACTTTAACCCTAACCCTTACCCTTACCCTAAACCTAACCGTAACCCTAACCCTAACCCTAACACTTACCCTAACCCTAACCCTAAGCCTAACCCTAAAACTAACCCTAACAAATAACCTTACACTAAACCTAACCCTAACCCTAACCCTAACCCTAAACATACCCCTAATCCTACCCCTAACCCTAACTCTAAGCATAACCCTAACCCTAACCCTAACGCTAATCTTTAAATGTACCCTAACACTAAACCTAAACGTAACCCCAACCCTAAACCTAACCCTTACCCTAACCCTAACCCTTACCCTTACCCTATCCCTAACCCTAAACCTAACCCTAACCCTAACCATAACCATTACCCTAACCCTAAACCTAACCTAACCCTAACCCTTTCCCTTACCCGAACCCTAACACTAACCCTTACCATAACCCTAATCCTAACCCTAACCCTTACCCTTACCCGGACCCTAACCCTAACCCTTAAACTAAACCTAACCCTAACCCTAACCCTTACACTAACCCTAACCCTTTTCCTATCTCCTAACCCTAACTGTAAACCTAACTCTAGCCCTAACCCTAACCCTAACCCTTACCCTAACCCTAACCCTAACCCTAACCTTAAACCTAACCCTAACCCTAATCCTAACCCTAACCTTAACCCTAAACCTAACCCTAACCCTAACCTTGCCCTTTCCCTAAACCTAACCCTAAACCTAACACTAACCCTAAACCTAACGCTAACCCTAATCCTTACCCTTATCCTAAACCTAACCCTAACACTAACAATTACCCTTATCCTAAACGCTACCATAAACCTTACCCTAACCCTAACCCTAACCCTTACCCTAACCCTAATCCTAACCCTTACCCTTACCCTAACCCTAACCCTAACCCTAACCCTAACCCTTACCCTAACACTAACCCTACACCTTACCCTTACCTTAACCCTAACCCTAATCCTAACCGTTATGCTTATCCTAACGCTAAACCTAACCCTAACCCTAAGCCTAAACCTAACACTTACCCTTACCCTAATCCTAAACCTAACCGTAACCCTAACCCTAACCCTAACCCAAACCCTAACCTTACCCTAACCCTAACCGTAACCCTTACCCTTACCCTAACCCTAACCCTAACCTTAACCCCAACCCTAAACCTAATCCTAACCCTAAGTCTTACCCTTACCCTAACCCTAACCCTAACCCTAAACCTAACCCTAACCCTTACCCTAACCCTAAACCTAAATCTAACCCTAAACCTTACCCTTACCCGCACCCTAACCATAACCTTAACCCTAATCCTAAACCTAACCCTAACCCTAAACCTTATCCTTACACAAAACCTAATCCTAACCCAATCCCTAACCCTGACCATAACCCTAAACCGAACCCTTACACTTACCCTAACCCTAACCCTAACCCTAACCCTTACCCTTACCCTAACCCTAACCCTAACCCTAACCCTAACCTTAACCCTAACCCTTACCCTAAACCTAACCCTAACCCTAACCCTAACCCTTATCCTTACCCTAACCCTAACCCTAACTCTAACCCTAAACCTAACCCTAACCCTAACCCTAACCCTTACGCATACCGTAACACTAAACTTAAACCTAACCCTAACCCAAACCCTAAACCTAACCTAACCCTAACCTTAATCCTAAACCTTACCCTTACCCTAAACCTAACCCTAACCCTAACACTCACCCTTACCCTTACCCTAACCATAACCCTAACCATAACCCTAAACCTTACCCTTACCCTAACCCTAAATCTAACCATTACCCTAACCCTAACCCTAACTCTTACCCTTACCCTTACCCTTACCCTTACTCTAACCCTAAACCTAACCTTAACCCTAACCCTAACCCTAACCCTTACCCTTACCCTAACCCTAACCCTAACCCTTACCCTAACACTTACCCTAACCCTAACCCTAACCCTAAACCTAACACTTAAACTTACCCTAACCCTAACCCTAAACCTAACCCTTATCCTGACCCTAACCCCAACCCTAACCCTAACTCTAATACTTACCCTAACCCTAACCCTAACCCTAACCATAACCCTTTCCCTAACCCTAACAATAACCCTAACCCTAACCCTAAACCTTAACCTAAACCTAACCATAACCTAACCATAACCCTTACCCTTAACCAAACCTAAATCTCACTCTAACCCTAACCCTAACCCTAATCTTTAAACTAACCCTAACCCTAACCCTAACCCTTACCCTAACCTACCCTAACCCTTACCCTAACCCTAACCCTACACCTAACCCTAACCCTTACCCTTACCTTAACCCTAACCCTAACCCTAACCCTAACCTTAACCCTAACCCTTACCCTAAACCTAACCCTAACCCTAACCCTAACCCGAACCCTTATCCTTACCCTAACCCTAACCCTAACTCTAACCCTAAACCTAACCCTAACCCTAACCCTAACCCTTACGCATACCGTAACACTAAACTTAAACCTAACCCTAACCCAAACCCTAAACCTAAACCTAACCCTAACCTTAATCCTAAACCTTACCCTTACCCTAACCCTAACCCTAACCCTAACCCTAACCCTAACCCTAACCCTTACCATAACCCTAACCCTAATCATAACCCTTTCCCTAATCTAACCCTAACCCTAACCATAACACCTAAACCTAAAGCTTAACCTAACCCTAACCCTAACCTTAATCCTAAACCTTACCCTTATCCTAAACCTAAACCTAACCCTAACACTCACCGTTACCCTTACCCTAACCATAACCCTAACCATAACCCTAACCCTTACCCTTACCCTAACCCTAACTCTAACCATTACCCTAAACCTAACCCTAACACTTACCCTTACCCTTACCCTTACCCTAACCCTAAACCTAACCTTAACCCTAACCCTAACCCTAACCCGTACCCTTACCTTAACCCTAAGTCTAAACCTTGCCCTTACCCTAACCCTAACCCTAAACCTAACCCTTACCGTTACCCTAACCCTAACCCTTACCCTAACACTTACCCTAAACCTAACCCTAACCCTAACCCTAACCTTAACCCTAACCCTAACCCTAACCCTAAAACTTACCATTACCCTAACCCTAACCCTAAACCTAACGCTTATCCTAACCCTAACCCTAACCCTAACCCTTAACCTAACCCTAACACTAACCCTAACCCTAAACCTAATCCTTACCCTAACCCTAACCCTAGGCCTAACCCCTAACCCTAAACCTATACCTAACTCTAAACCTAACCCTAACCCTAACCCTAACCCTAACCCTTACCCTAACTCTAACGCTAACCCTTACCCTAACCTTATCCCTAGCCCTAACCCTAACCTTAACCCTAACCCTAATCCTAATCATAACCCTAAACTTAACCCTAACCCTAATCCTAACCCTTGCCCTTACCCTAACCCTAAACCTAACACTAACCCTAAACCTAACCCTAACCCTAACCCTTACCCTTATCCTAACCCTAACCCAAAACCTAACCCTCACCTTATCCCTAACACTATCCCTAACCTCTAACCCTAACCCTAAACCTAACCCTAATCCTTACCCTTATCCTAAACCTAACCCTAACACTAACACTTACCCTTACCCTAAACCCTACCCTAACCCTAACCCTAACCCTAACCCTAATCCTTACCCTAACCCTAACCCTAACCCTTACCCTTCCCTAACCCTAACTCTAACCCTAAACCTAAGCCTAATCCTAACCCTAAACCTTACCCTTACCTTAACCCTAACCCTAACACTAACCCTTACGATTACCCTAACGTTAACCCTAACCCTAAACCTAACCCTAACCCTAACCCGAACACATACCGTTACCCTAACTCTAACCCTAACCGTAACCGTAACCCTAACCCTAACCCTAAACCTAACCCTAACCATAACCCTAATCCTAACCCTACACCTAACCCTAACCCTAACCTTAACCCTAACCCTAACCCTAACCCTAACATCACCCTTACCCTTACCCTAACCCTAACCCGAATCTCAACCCCAACCTTAAACCTAACCCTAACCATAACCCTAACGCTTACCCTAACCCTAACCCTAACCCTAATCTTAACCCTAACCCTTACCCTTACCCTCACCCTAACCTTAACTCTAATATTTATCCTTATGCTACCCCTAACCCTAAACCTAACCCTAACCCTAAACCTAAACCTTACCCTTACCATAATCCTAAACATAACCCTAACCCTTACCCTTACCCTAACCCTAACCCTAACCCTGACCATAACTTTAACCCTAACCCTTACACTTACCCTAACCCTAACCGTAACACTAACCCTAACAATAACACTTACCCTAACCCTAACCCTAACCCTAACCCTAACACATAACCTTACCCTAACCCTAACCCTAAACCTAACTCTAACCCTAAAGCTAACCCTAATCCTAACCCTAACCTTAACCCTAAGCATAACCATAACCCTAACCATAATCCTTAAATGTACCCTAACCCTAAACCTAACTTTAATCCCAACGCTAAACCTAACCCTAACCCTAACCCTAACCATTACCCTAACCCTAACCCTAACCCTAATCCTAACCCTAAACCTTACCCTTATCCTAACCCTAACCCTAAACCTAACCCTAACCATAACCCTTAAACTAACCCTACCCTAACCCAAACCCTAACGCTAACCCTAACCCTAAGCCTAACCCCTAACCCTAAACCAAAACCTAACCCTAATCCTTACCCTTATCCTAAACCTAACACTAACATTTAAGCTTACCATAAACCCTACCCTAACCCTAATCCTAACCCTAACCCTTACCCTAAACCTAACCCTAACCCTAACCCTTACACTTACCCTAACCCTAAAACTAACCCTAAACCTAAACCTAACCCTTACCCTTACCCTAACCCTAACCCTAACCCTAACCTTAACCCTAACCCTAACCCTAACCCTAACCCTTACCCTTCCCCTAACCCTAACACTAACCCTAACCCTAACCCTAACCTTAACCCTAACCCTAATCCTTGCCCTTACCCTAACCCTAACTCTAACTCTATCCGTAACCCTAACACTTACCCTAACCCTAACCCTAACCCTTACCCTAACCCTAATCCTAACCCTAACCTCAAACTTAACCCTAACCCTAACCCTTACACTTACTATAACACTAAGCCTAACCCTAACCTTAAAAATAACCCTAACCCTTACCCTAACCCTAACCCTAATCCTAACACTAAATCTAACCCTAACCCTAACCCTAACCTCAACTTTAACCCTAACCATAACCCTAACCCTAAACCTTACCCTAACCCTAACACTAAGCCTAACCCTAACCCTAATCCTAACCCTTACCATAACCATAACCCTAATCATAACCCTAAACCTAACCCTAATCCTAACCTTAACCCTAACCCTAACCTTAACTCTGACATTTATCCTTAGCCTACCCTAACCATAAACCTAACCCTAACCCCATACCTAACCCTTACCCTTACCCTAACCCTAACCCTAACCCTAACCCTGACCCTAACTTTAACCCTAACCCTTACCCTTACCCTAAACCTAACCGTAACCCTAACCCTAACCCTAACACTTACCCTAACCCTAACCCTAAGCCTAACCCTAAAACTAACCCTAACAAATAACCTTACACTAAACCTAACCCTAACCCTAACCCTAACCCTAAACATACCCCTAATCCTACCCCTAACCCTAACTCTAAGCATAACCCTAACCCTAACCCTAACGCTAATCTTTAAATGTACCCTAACACTAAACCTAAACGTAACCCCAACCCTAAACCTAACCCTTACCCTAACCCTAACCCTTACCCTTACCCTATCCCTAACCCTAAACCTAACCCTAACCCTAACCATAACCATTACCCTAACCCTAAACCTAACCTAACCCTAACCCTTTCCCTTACCCGAACCCTAACACTAACCCTTACCATAACCCTAATCCTAACCCTAACCCTTACCCTTACCCGGACCCTAACCCTAACCCTTAAACTAAACCTAACCCTAACCCTAACCCTTACACTAACCCTAACCCTTTTCCTATCTCCTAACCCTAACTGTAAACCTAACTCTAGCCCTAACCCTAACCCTAACCCTTACCCTAACCCTAACCCTAACCCTAACCTTAAACCTAACCCTAACCCTAATCCTAACCCTAACCTTAACCCTAAACCTAACCCTAACCCTAACCTTGCCCTTTCCCTAAACCTAACCCTAAACCTAACACTAACCCTAAACCTAACGCTAACCCTAATCCTTACCCTTATCCTAAACCTAACCCTAACACTAACAATTACCCTTATCCTAAACGCTACCATAAACCTTACCCTAACCCTAACCCTAACCCTTACCCTAACCCTAATCCTAACCCTTACCCTTACCCTAACCCTAACCCTAACCCTAACCCTAACCCTTACCCTAACACTAACCCTACACCTTACCCTTACCTTAACCCTAACCCTAATCCTAACCGTTATGCTTATCCTAACGCTAAACCTAACCCTAACCCTAAGCCTAAACCTAACACTTACCCTTACCCTAATCCTAAACCTAACCGTAACCCTAACCCTAACCCTAACCCAAACCCTAACCTTACCCTAACCCTAACCGTAACCCTTACCCTTACCCTAACCCTAACCCTAACCTTAACCCCAACCCTAAACCTAATCCTAACCCTAAGTCTTACCCTTACCCTAACCCTAACCCTAACCCTAAACCTAACCCTAACCCTTACCCTAACCCTAAACCTAAATCTAACCCTAAACCTTACCCTTACCCGCACCCTAACCATAACCTTAACCCTAATCCTAAACCTAACCCTAACCCTAAACCTTATCCTTACACAAAACCTAATCCTAACCCAATCCCTAACCCTGACCATAACCCTAAACCGAACCCTTACACTTACCCTAACCCTAACCCTAACCCTAACCCTTACCCTTACCCTAACCCTAACCCTAACCCTAACCCTAACCTTAACCCTAACCCTTACCCTAAACCTAACCCTAACCCTAACCCTAACCCTTATCCTTACCCTAACCCTAACCCTAACTCTAACCCTAAACCTAACCCTAACCCTAACCCTAACCCTTACGCATACCGTAACACTAAACTTAAACCTAACCCTAACCCAAACCCTAAACCTAACCTAACCCTAACCTTAATCCTAAACCTTACCCTTACCCTAAACCTAACCCTAACCCTAACACTCACCCTTACCCTTACCCTAACCATAACCCTAACCATAACCCTAAACCTTACCCTTACCCTAACCCTAAATCTAACCATTACCCTAACCCTAACCCTAACTCTTACCCTTACCCTTACCCTTACCCTTACTCTAACCCTAAACCTAACCTTAACCCTAACCCTAACCCTAACCCTTACCCTTACCCTAACCCTAACCCTAACCCTTACCCTAACACTTACCCTAACCCTAACCCTAACCCTAAACCTAACACTTAAACTTACCCTAACCCTAACCCTAAACCTAACCCTTATCCTGACCCTAACCCCAACCCTAACCCTAACTCTAATACTTACCCTAACCCTAACCCTAACCCTAACCATAACCCTTTCCCTAACCCTAACAATAACCCTAACCCTAACCCTAAACCTTAACCTAAACCTAACCATAACCTAACCATAACCCTTACCCTTAACCAAACCTAAATCTCACTCTAACCCTAACCCTAACCCTAATCTTTAAACTAACCCTAACCCTAACCCTAACCCTTACCCTAACCTACCCTAACCCTTACCCTAACCCTAACCCTACACCTAACCCTAACCCTTACCCTTACCTTAACCCTAACCCTAACCCTAACCCTAACCTTAACCCTAACCCTTACCCTAAACCTAACCCTAACCCTAACCCTAACCCGAACCCTTATCCTTACCCTAACCCTAACCCTAACTCTAACCCTAAACCTAACCCTAACCCTAACCCTAACCCTTACGCATACCGTAACACTAAACTTAAACCTAACCCTAACCCAAACCCTAAACCTAAACCTAACCCTAACCTTAATCCTAAACCTTACCCTTACCCTAACCCTAACCCTAACCCTAACCCTAACCCTAACCCTAACCCTTACCATAACCCTAACCCTAATCATAACCCTTTCCCTAATCTAACCCTAACCCTAACCATAACACCTAAACCTAAAGCTTAACCTAACCCTAACCCTAACCTTAATCCTAAACCTTACCCTTATCCTAAACCTAAACCTAACCCTAACACTCACCGTTACCCTTACCCTAACCATAACCCTAACCATAACCCTAACCCTTACCCTTACCCTAACCCTAACTCTAACCATTACCCTAAACCTAACCCTAACACTTACCCTTACCCTTACCCTTACCCTAACCCTAAACCTAACCTTAACCCTAACCCTAACCCTAACCCGTACCCTTACCTTAACCCTAAGTCTAAACCTTGCCCTTACCCTAACCCTAACCCTAAACCTAACCCTTACCGTTACCCTAACCCTAACCCTTACCCTAACACTTACCCTAAACCTAACCCTAACCCTAACCCTAACCTTAACCCTAACCCTAACCCTAACCCTAAAACTTACCATTACCCTAACCCTAACCCTAAACCTAACGCTTATCCTAACCCTAACCCTAACCCTAACCCTTAACCTAACCCTAACACTAACCCTAACCCTAAACCTAATCCTTACCCTAACCCTAACCCTAGGCCTAACCCCTAACCCTAAACCTATACCTAACTCTAAACCTAACCCTAACCCTAACCCTAACCCTAACCCTTACCCTAACTCTAACGCTAACCCTTACCCTAACCTTATCCCTAGCCCTAACCCTAACCTTAACCCTAACCCTAATCCTAATCATAACCCTAAACTTAACCCTAACCCTAATCCTAACCCTTGCCCTTACCCTAACCCTAAACCTAACACTAACCCTAAACCTAACCCTAACCCTAACCCTTACCCTTATCCTAACCCTAACCCAAAACCTAACCCTCACCTTATCCCTAACACTATCCCTAACCTCTAACCCTAACCCTAAACCTAACCCTAATCCTTACCCTTATCCTAAACCTAACCCTAACACTAACACTTACCCTTACCCTAAACCCTACCCTAACCCTAACCCTAACCCTAACCCTAATCCTTACCCTAACCCTAACCCTAACCCTTACCCTTCCCTAACCCTAACTCTAACCCTAAACCTAAGCCTAATCCTAACCCTAAACCTTACCCTTACCTTAACCCTAACCCTAACACTAACCCTTACGATTACCCTAACGTTAACCCTAACCCTAAACCTAACCCTAACCCTAACCCGAACACATACCGTTACCCTAACTCTAACCCTAACCGTAACCGTAACCCTAACCCTAACCTTAACCTCAAACCTAAACCTAACCCTAATCCTAACCCTAACCCTTCCCCTAACCCTAACACTAACCCTAAACCTAACCCTTGCCCTTACCCTCACCCTAAACTTAACCCTAACCCTAACCCTAACCCTAACCTTAATTGTAACATTTTTCCTTACCCTAACCCTAACCCTAAACCTAAACCTAAACCTAAACCTAACCCTTACCCTTAACCTAACCCTAAACCTAACCCTAACCCTTACCCTTACCCTAACCCTAACCCTATCACTAACACTTACCCTTATCTAACCCTAAGCATAACAATAACCCTAACCATAATCCTTAAATGTACCCTAACCCTAAACCTAACTTTAACCCCAACCCTGAACCTAACCCCAACCCTATCCCTAACCATTACCCTAACCCTAACCCTAATCCTAACCCTAACCCTTAGCCTTATCCTAACCCTAACCCTAACCCTAAACCTAACCCTAACCATAACCCTTAAACTAACCCTGCCCTAACCCAAACCCTAACGCTAACCCTAACCCTAAGGCTAACCCCTAACCCTAAACCAAAACCTAACCCTAATCCTTACCCTTATCCTAAACCTAACACTAACATTTACGCTTACCATAAACCCTACCCTACCCTAACCCTAATCCTAACCCTAACCCTTACCCTAACCCTAACCCTAACCCTAACCCTTACACTTACCCTAACCCTAAAACTAACCCTAACCCTAACCCTAACCCTTACCCTTACCCTAACCCTAACCCTAACCCTAACCTTAAACCTAACCCTAACCCTAACCCTAACCCTAACCCTAACGCTTACCCTATCCTAACCCTAACCCTTACCCTAACCCTAACCCTAACCCTAACCCTAACCCTAACACTTACCCTAACCCTAACCCTAAGCCTAACCCTAACCCTAACCCTAACAGATAACCTTACCCTAAACCTAACCCTAACCCTAACCCTAACCCTAAACATACCCCTAATCCTACCCCTAACCCTAACTCTAAGCATAACCCTAACCCTAACCCTAACGCTAATCCTTAAATGTACCCTAACCCTAAACCTAAACTTAACCCCAACCCTAAACCTAACCCTTACCCTAACCCTAACCCTTACCCTTACCCTATCCCTAACCCTAAACCTAAACCTAACCCTAACCCTAACCATTACCCTAACCCTAACCCTAACCTAACCCTAACCCTTTCCCTTACCCGAACCCTAACCCTAACCCTAAACCTAACCCTAACTCTTACCCTAACCCTAACCCTTACCCTTACCCTAACCCTAACCTAACCCTTAAACTAAACCTAACCCTAACCCTAACCCTTACCTAACCCTAACCCTAGTCCTATCTCCAAACCCTAACCGTAAACCTAACTCTAACCCTAACCCTAACCCTAACCCTAACCTTAAACCTAACCCTAACCCTAATCCTAACCCTAACCTTAACCCTAAACCTAACCCTAACCCTTGCCCTTACCATAACCCTAACCCTAAACCTAACACTAACCCTAAACCTAACCCTAACCCTAAACCTAACCCTTACCCTAAACCTAACCGTAAACCTTACCCTTACCTTAACCCTAACCCTAATCCTAACCGTTACGATTATCCTAACGCTAAACCTAACCCTAACCCTAAACCTAACCCTAACCCTTACCCTTACCCTAATCCTAAACCTAACCGTAACCCTAACCCTAACCCTTACCCCAACCCTAACCCTTACCCTAACCCTAACCCTAACCCTTACCCTTACCCTAACCCTAACCCTAATCTTAACCCCAACCCTAAACCTCATCCTAACCCTAAGACTTACCCTTACCCTAACCCTAACCCTAACCCTAAACCTAACCCTAACCCTTACCCTAACCGTAAACCTAAACCTAACCCTAAACC
Source organism: Megascapheus bottae (assembly GCA_024803745.1). Lineage (NCBI taxonomy): Eukaryota > Metazoa > Chordata > Mammalia > Rodentia > Geomyidae > Megascapheus > Megascapheus bottae. The sequence continues at coordinate 4,161,023 of JANJXV010000053.1, read as the reverse complement.
TTACCCTTACCCGCACCCTAACCATAACATTAACCCTAATCCTAAACCTAACCCTAACCCTAACCCTTATCTTTACCCAAACCCTAACCCTAACCCAATCCCTAACCCTAACCATAACCCAAAACCGAACCCTTACACTTACCCTAACCCTAACCCTAAACCTAACCCTAACCCTTACCCTTACCCTAACACTAACCCTAACCCTAACCCTAACCCTAACCTTAACCCTAACGCTAACCCTAACCCTAACCCTTACACTTACCCTAACCCTAACCTTAACCTAACCCTAAACCTAACCCTAACCCTAACCTTAACCCTAAGCCTAAACCTTGTCCTTACCCTAACCCTAACCCTAAACCTAACCCTAACCCTAACCCTAAACCTTACCCTTACCCTAACCCTAACCCTAAACGTAACCCCAAACCTAAACCTAACTCTAACGCTAACCCTTACCCTAACACTTACCCTAACCCTAAACCTAACACTTAACCTTACCCTAACCCTAACCCTAACGCAAACCCTTACCATAACCCTAACCCTAACCCTAACCCTAATGCTAAAACTTACCCTAAACCTAACCCTAACCCTAACCCTAACCATAACCCTTTCCCTAATCTAACCCTAACCCTATCCATAACACCTAAACCTAAAGCTTAACCTAACCCTAACCCTAACCTTAATCCTAAACCTTACCCTTACCCTACACCTAAACCTAACCCTACCACTCACCCTTACCCTTACCCTAACCATAACCCTAACCATAACCCTAACCCTTACCCTTACCCTAACCCTAACTCTAACCATTACCCTAACCCTAACCCTAACACTTACCCTTACCCTTATCCTTACCCTTACCCTAACCCTAAACCTAACCTTAACCCTAACCCTAACCCTAACCCTTACCCTTACCTTAACCCTAAGCCTAAACCTTGCCCTTACCCTAACCCTAACCCTAAACCTAACCCTTACCGTTACCCTAAAACTAACCCTTACCGTAACACTTACCCTAAACCTAACCTTAACCCTAACCCTAACCCTAACCCTAAAACTTACCATTACCCTAACCCTAACCCTAAACCTAATGCTTATCCTAACCCTAACCCTAACTCTAACCCTTAACCTAACCCTAACACTAACCCTAACCCTAAACCTAATCCTTACCCTAACCCTAACCCTAGGCCTAACCCCTAACCCTAAACCTATACCTAACTCTAAACCTAACCCTAACCCTAACCCTAACCCTAACCCTAACCCTTACCCTAACTCTAACGCTAACCCTTACCCTAACCTTATCCCTAGCCCTAACCCTAACCTTAACCCTAACCCTAATCCTAATCATAACCCTAAACTTAACCCTAACCCTAATCCTAACCCTTGCCCTTACCCTAACCCTAAACCTAACACTAACCCTAAACCTAACCCTAACCCTAACCCTAACCCTTATCCTAACCCTAACCCAAAACCTAACCCTCACCTTATCCCTAACCCTATCCCTAACCTCTAACCCTAACCCTAAACCTAACCCTAATTCTTACCCTTATCCTAAACCTAACCCTAACACTAACACTAACACTTACCCTTACCCTAAACCCTACCCTAACCCTAACCCTAACCCTAACCCTAATCCTTACCCTAACCCTATCCCTAACCCTTACCCTTACCCTAACCCTAACTCTAACCCTAAACCTAAGCCTAATCCTAACCCTAAACCTTACCCTTACCTTAACCCTAACCCTAACACTAACCCTTACGATTACCCTAACGTTAACCCTAACCCTAACCCTAACCCTAACCCTAACCCGAACACATACCGTTACCCTAACTCTAACCCTAACCGTAACCGTAACCCTAACCCTAACCTTAATCCCAAACCTAAACCTAACCCTAACCCTAACCCTTCCCCTAACCCTAACACTAACCCTAACCCTAACCCTTGCCCTTACCCTCACCCTAAACTTAACCCTAACACTAACCCTAACCCTAACCTCAATTGTAACATTTTTCCTTACCCTAACCCTAACCCTAAACCTAAACCTAAACCTAAACCTAACCCTTACCCTTACCCTAACCCTAACCCTATCACTAACACTTACCGTTATCTAACCCTAACCCTAATCCTAACTCTTTCTCACCCCTAAACCTAACCCTAACCATAACCCCTAACCCTAACCCTAACTCTAATCCTAACCCTTACTCTTACCGTAACCCTAACCCTAACCCTAAACCTAACCCTAACCATAACCCTAATCCTAACCCTACACCTAACCCTAACCCTAACCTTAACCCTAACCCTAACCCTAACCCTAACATCACCCTTACCCTTACCCTAACCCTAACCCGAATCTCAACCCCAACCTTAAACCTAACCCTAACCATAACCCTAACGCTTACCCTAACCCTAACCCTAACCCTAATCTTAACCCTAACCCTTACCCTTACCCTCACCCTAACCTTAACTCTAATATTTATCCTTATGCTACCCCTAACCCTAAACCTAACCCTAACCCTAAACCTAAACCTTACCCTTACCATAATCCTAAACATAACCCTAACCCTTACCCTTACCCTAACCCTAACCCTAACCCTGACCATAACTTTAACCCTAACCCTTACCCTTACCCTAACCCTAACCGTAACACTAACCCTAACAATAACACTTACCCTAACCCTAACCCTAACCCTAACCCTAACACATAACCTTACCCTAACCCTAACCCTAAACCTAACTCTAACCCTAAAGCTAACCCTAATCCTAACCCTAACCTTAACCCTAAGCATAACCATAACCCTAACCATAATCCTTAAATGTACCCTAACCCTAAACCTAACTTTAATCCCAACGCTAAACCTAACCCTAACCCTAACCCTAACCATTACCCTAACCCTAACCCTAACCCTAATCCTAACCCTAAACCTTACCCTTATCCTAACCCTAACCCTAAACCTAACCCTAACCATAACCCTTAAACTAACCCTACCCTAACCCAAACCCTAACGCTAACCCTAACCCTAAGCCTAACCCCTAACCCTAAACCAAAACCTAACCCTAATCCTTACCCTTATCCTAAACCTAACACTAACATTTAAGCTTACCATAAACCCTACCCTAACCCTAATCCTAACCCTAACCCTTACCCTAAACCTAACCCTAACCCTAACCCTTACACTTACCCTAACCCTAAAACTAACCCTAAACCTAAACCTAACCCTTACCCTTACCCTAACCCTAACCCTAACCCTAACCTTAACCCTAACCCTAACCCTAACCCTAACCCTTACCCTTCCCCTAACCCTAACACTAACCCTAACCCTAACCCTAACCTTAACCCTAACCCTAATCCTTGCCCTTACCCTAACCCTAACTCTAACTCTATCCGTAACCCTAACACTTACCCTAACCCTAACCCTAACCCTTACCCTAACCCTAATCCTAACCCTAACCTCAAACTTAACCCTAACCCTAACCCTTACACTTACTATAACACTAAGCCTAACCCTAACCTTAAAAATAACCCTAACCCTTACCCTAACCCTAACCCTAATCCTAACACTAAATCTAACCCTAACCCTAACCCTAACCTCAACTTTAACCCTAACCATAACCCTAACCCTAAACCTTACCCTAACCCTAACACTAAGCCTAACCCTAACCCTAATCCTAACCCTTACCATAACCATAACCCTAATCATAACCCTAAACCTAACCCTAATCCTAACCTTAACCCTAACCCTAACCTTAACTCTGACATTTATCCTTAGCCTACCCTAACCATAAACCTAACCCTAACCCCATACCTAACCCTTACCCTTACCCTAACCCTAACCCTAACCCTAACCCTGACCCTAACTTTAACCCTAACCCTTACCCTTACCCTAAACCTAACCGTAACCCTAACCCTAACCCTAACACTTACCCTAACCCTAACCCTAAGCCTAACCCTAAAACTAACCCTAACAAATAACCTTACACTAAACCTAACCCTAACCCTAACCCTAACCCTAAACATACCCCTAATCCTACCCCTAACCCTAACTCTAAGCATAACCCTAACCCTAACCCTAACGCTAATCTTTAAATGTACCCTAACACTAAACCTAAACGTAACCCCAACCCTAAACCTAACCCTTACCCTAACCCTAACCCTTACCCTTACCCTATCCCTAACCCTAAACCTAACCCTAACCCTAACCATAACCATTACCCTAACCCTAAACCTAACCTAACCCTAACCCTTTCCCTTACCCGAACCCTAACACTAACCCTTACCATAACCCTAATCCTAACCCTAACCCTTACCCTTACCCGGACCCTAACCCTAACCCTTAAACTAAACCTAACCCTAACCCTAACCCTTACACTAACCCTAACCCTTTTCCTATCTCCTAACCCTAACTGTAAACCTAACTCTAGCCCTAACCCTAACCCTAACCCTTACCCTAACCCTAACCCTAACCCTAACCTTAAACCTAACCCTAACCCTAATCCTAACCCTAACCTTAACCCTAAACCTAACCCTAACCCTAACCTTGCCCTTTCCCTAAACCTAACCCTAAACCTAACACTAACCCTAAACCTAACGCTAACCCTAATCCTTACCCTTATCCTAAACCTAACCCTAACACTAACAATTACCCTTATCCTAAACGCTACCATAAACCTTACCCTAACCCTAACCCTAACCCTTACCCTAACCCTAATCCTAACCCTTACCCTTACCCTAACCCTAACCCTAACCCTAACCCTAACCCTTACCCTAACACTAACCCTACACCTTACCCTTACCTTAACCCTAACCCTAATCCTAACCGTTATGCTTATCCTAACGCTAAACCTAACCCTAACCCTAAGCCTAAACCTAACACTTACCCTTACCCTAATCCTAAACCTAACCGTAACCCTAACCCTAACCCTAACCCAAACCCTAACCTTACCCTAACCCTAACCGTAACCCTTACCCTTACCCTAACCCTAACCCTAACCTTAACCCCAACCCTAAACCTAATCCTAACCCTAAGTCTTACCCTTACCCTAACCCTAACCCTAACCCTAAACCTAACCCTAACCCTTACCCTAACCCTAAACCTAAATCTAACCCTAAACCTTACCCTTACCCGCACCCTAACCATAACCTTAACCCTAATCCTAAACCTAACCCTAACCCTAAACCTTATCCTTACACAAAACCTAATCCTAACCCAATCCCTAACCCTGACCATAACCCTAAACCGAACCCTTACACTTACCCTAACCCTAACCCTAACCCTAACCCTTACCCTTACCCTAACCCTAACCCTAACCCTAACCCTAACCTTAACCCTAACCCTTACCCTAAACCTAACCCTAACCCTAACCCTAACCCTTATCCTTACCCTAACCCTAACCCTAACTCTAACCCTAAACCTAACCCTAACCCTAACCCTAACCCTTACGCATACCGTAACACTAAACTTAAACCTAACCCTAACCCAAACCCTAAACCTAACCTAACCCTAACCTTAATCCTAAACCTTACCCTTACCCTAAACCTAACCCTAACCCTAACACTCACCCTTACCCTTACCCTAACCATAACCCTAACCATAACCCTAAACCTTACCCTTACCCTAACCCTAAATCTAACCATTACCCTAACCCTAACCCTAACTCTTACCCTTACCCTTACCCTTACCCTTACTCTAACCCTAAACCTAACCTTAACCCTAACCCTAACCCTAACCCTTACCCTTACCCTAACCCTAACCCTAACCCTTACCCTAACACTTACCCTAACCCTAACCCTAACCCTAAACCTAACACTTAAACTTACCCTAACCCTAACCCTAAACCTAACCCTTATCCTGACCCTAACCCCAACCCTAACCCTAACTCTAATACTTACCCTAACCCTAACCCTAACCCTAACCATAACCCTTTCCCTAACCCTAACAATAACCCTAACCCTAACCCTAAACCTTAACCTAAACCTAACCATAACCTAACCATAACCCTTACCCTTAACCAAACCTAAATCTCACTCTAACCCTAACCCTAACCCTAATCTTTAAACTAACCCTAACCCTAACCCTAACCCTTACCCTAACCTACCCTAACCCTTACCCTAACCCTAACCCTACACCTAACCCTAACCCTTACCCTTACCTTAACCCTAACCCTAACCCTAACCCTAACCTTAACCCTAACCCTTACCCTAAACCTAACCCTAACCCTAACCCTAACCCGAACCCTTATCCTTACCCTAACCCTAACCCTAACTCTAACCCTAAACCTAACCCTAACCCTAACCCTAACCCTTACGCATACCGTAACACTAAACTTAAACCTAACCCTAACCCAAACCCTAAACCTAAACCTAACCCTAACCTTAATCCTAAACCTTACCCTTACCCTAACCCTAACCCTAACCCTAACCCTAACCCTAACCCTAACCCTTACCATAACCCTAACCCTAATCATAACCCTTTCCCTAATCTAACCCTAACCCTAACCATAACACCTAAACCTAAAGCTTAACCTAACCCTAACCCTAACCTTAATCCTAAACCTTACCCTTATCCTAAACCTAAACCTAACCCTAACACTCACCGTTACCCTTACCCTAACCATAACCCTAACCATAACCCTAACCCTTACCCTTACCCTAACCCTAACTCTAACCATTACCCTAAACCTAACCCTAACACTTACCCTTACCCTTACCCTTACCCTAACCCTAAACCTAACCTTAACCCTAACCCTAACCCTAACCCGTACCCTTACCTTAACCCTAAGTCTAAACCTTGCCCTTACCCTAACCCTAACCCTAAACCTAACCCTTACCGTTACCCTAACCCTAACCCTTACCCTAACACTTACCCTAAACCTAACCCTAACCCTAACCCTAACCTTAACCCTAACCCTAACCCTAACCCTAAAACTTACCATTACCCTAACCCTAACCCTAAACCTAACGCTTATCCTAACCCTAACCCTAACCCTAACCCTTAACCTAACCCTAACACTAACCCTAACCCTAAACCTAATCCTTACCCTAACCCTAACCCTAGGCCTAACCCCTAACCCTAAACCTATACCTAACTCTAAACCTAACCCTAACCCTAACCCTAACCCTTACCCTAACTCTAACGCTAACCCTTACCCTAACCTTATCCCTAGCCCTAACCCTAACCTTAACCCTAACCCTAATCCTAATCATAACCCTAAACTTAACCCTAACCCTAATCCTAACCCTTGCCCTTACCCTAACCCTAAACCTAACACTAACCCTAAACCTAACCCTAACCCTAACCCTTACCCTTATCCTAACCCTAACCCAAAACCTAACCCTCACCTTATCCCTAACACTATCCCTAACCTCTAACCCTAACCCTAAACCTAACCCTAATCCTTACCCTTATCCTAAACCTAACCCTAACACTAACACTTACCCTTACCCTAAACCCTACCCTAACCCTAACCCTAACCCTAACCCTAATCCTTACCCTAACCCTAACCCTAACCCTTACCCTTCCCTAACCCTAACTCTAACCCTAAACCTAAGCCTAATCCTAACCCTAAACCTTACCCTTACCTTAACCCTAACCCTAACACTAACCCTTACGATTACCCTAACGTTAACCCTAACCCTAAACCTAACCCTAACCCTAACCCGAACACATACCGTTACCCTAACTCTAACCCTAACCGTAACCGTAACCCTAACCCTAACCTTAACCTCAAACCTAAACCTAACCCTAATCCTAACCCTAACCCTTCCCCTAACCCTAACACTAACCCTAAACCTAACCCTTGCCCTTACCCTCACCCTAAACTTAACCCTAACCCTAACCCTAACCCTAACCTTAATTGTAACATTTTTCCTTACCCTAACCCTAACCCTAAACCTAAACCTAAACCTAAACCTAACCCTTACCCTTAACCTAACCCTAAACCTAACCCTAACCCTTACCCTTACCCTAACCCTAACCCTATCACTAACACTTACCCTTATCTAACCCTAAGCATAACAATAACCCTAACCATAATCCTTAAATGTACCCTAACCCTAAACCTAACTTTAACCCCAACCCTGAACCTAACCCCAACCCTATCCCTAACCATTACCCTAACCCTAACCCTAATCCTAACCCTAACCCTTAGCCTTATCCTAACCCTAACCCTAACCCTAAACCTAACCCTAACCATAACCCTTAAACTAACCCTGCCCTAACCCAAACCCTAACGCTAACCCTAACCCTAAGGCTAACCCCTAACCCTAAACCAAAACCTAACCCTAATCCTTACCCTTATCCTAAACCTAACACTAACATTTACGCTTACCATAAACCCTACCCTACCCTAACCCTAATCCTAACCCTAACCCTTACCCTAACCCTAACCCTAACCCTAACCCTTACACTTACCCTAACCCTAAAACTAACCCTAACCCTAACCCTAACCCTTACCCTTACCCTAACCCTAACCCTAACCCTAACCTTAAACCTAACCCTAACCCTAACCCTAACCCTAACCCTAACGCTTACCCTATCCTAACCCTAACCCTTACCCTAACCCTAACCCTAACCCTAACCCTAACCCTAACACTTACCCTAACCCTAACCCTAAGCCTAACCCTAACCCTAACCCTAACAGATAACCTTACCCTAAACCTAACCCTAACCCTAACCCTAACCCTAAACATACCCCTAATCCTACCCCTAACCCTAACTCTAAGCATAACCCTAACCCTAACCCTAACGCTAATCCTTAAATGTACCCTAACCCTAAACCTAAACTTAACCCCAACCCTAAACCTAACCCTTACCCTAACCCTAACCCTTACCCTTACCCTATCCCTAACCCTAAACCTAAACCTAACCCTAACCATAACCATTACCCTAACCCTAACCCTAACCTAACCCTAACCCTTTCCCTTACCCGAACCCTAACCCTAACCCTAAACCTAACCCTAACTCTTACCCTAACCCTAACCCTTACCCTTACCCTAACCCTAACCTAACCCTTAAACTAAACCTAACCCTAACCCTAACCCTTACCTAACCCTAACCCTAGTCCTATCTCCAAACCCTAACCGTAAACCTAACTCTAACCCTAACCCTAACCCTAACCCTTACCTTAAACCTAACCCTAACCCTAATCCTAACCCTAACCTTAACCCTAAACCTAACCCTAACCCTTGCCCTTACCATAACCCTAACCCTAAACCTAACACTAACCCTAAACCTAACCCTAACCCTAAACCTAACCCTTACCCTAAACCTAACCGTAAACCTTACCCTTACCTTAACCCTAACCCTAATCCTAACCGTTACGATTATCCTAACGCTAAACCTAACCCTAACCCTAAACCTAACCCTAACCCTTACCCTTACCCTAATCCTAAACCTAACCGTAACCCTAACCCTAACCCTTACCCCAACCCTAACCCTTACCCTAACCCTAACCCTAACCCTTACCCTTACCCTAACCCTAACCCTAATCTTAACCCCAACCCTAAACCTCATCCTAACCCTAAGACTTACCCTTACCCTAACCCTAACCCTAACCCTAAACCTAACCCTAACCCTTACCCTAACCGTAAACCTAAACCTAACCCTAAACCTTACCCTTACCCGCACCCTAACCATAACCTTAACCCTAATCCTAAACCTAACCCTAACCCTAACCCTTATCTTTACCCAAACCCTAACCCTAACCCAATCCCTAACCCTAACCATAACCCAAAACCGAACCCTTACACTTACCCTAACCCTAACCCTAAACCTAACCCTAACCCTTACCCTTACCCTAACACTAACCCTAACCCTAACCCTAACCCTAACCTTAACCCTAACGCTAACCCTAACCCTAACCCTTACACTTACCCTAACCCTAACCTTAACCTAACCCTAAACCTAACCCTAACCCTAACCTTAACCCTAAGCCTAAACCTTGTCCTTACCCTAACCCTAACCCTAAACCTAACCCTAACCCTAACCCTAAACCTTACCCTTACCCTAACCCTAACCCTAAACGTAACCCCAAACCTAAACCTAACTCTAACGCTAACCCTTACCCTAACACTTACCCTAACCCTAAACCTAACACTTAACCTTACCCTAACCCTAACCCTAACCCTAACCCTAACACATAACCTTACCCTAACCCTAACCCTAAACCTAACTCTAACCCTAAACCTAACCCTAATCCTAACCCTAACCTTAACCCTAAGCATAACCATAACCCTAACCATAATCCTTAAATGTACCCTAACCCTAAACCTAACTTTAACCCCAACGCTAAACCTAACCCTAACCCTAACCCTAACCATTACCCTAAACCTAACCCTAACCCTAATCCTAACCCTAAACCTTACCCTTATCCTAACCCTAACCCTAAACCTAACCCTAACCATAACCCTTAAACTAACCCTACCCTAACCCAAACCCTAACGCTAACCCTAACCCTAAGCCTAACCCCTAACCCTAAACCAAAACCTAACCCTAATCCTTACCCTTATCCTAAACCTAACACTAACATTTAAGCTTACCATAAACCCTACCCTAACCCTAATCCTAACCCTAACCCATACCCTAACCCTAACCCTAACGCAAACCCTTACCATAACCCTAACCCTAACCCTAACCCTAATGCTAAAACTTACCCTAAACCTAACCCTAACCCTAACCCTAACCATAACCCTTTCCCTAATCTAACCCTAACCCTATCCATAACACCTAAACCTAAAGCTTAACCTAACCCTAACCCTAACCTTAATCCTAAACCTTACCCTTACCCTACACCTAAACCTAACCCTACCACTCACCCTTACCCTTACCCTAACCATAACCCTAACCATAACCCTAACCCTTACCCTTACCCTAACCCTAACTCTAACCATTACCCTAACCCTAACCCTAACACTTACCCTTACCCTTATCCTTACCCTTACCCTAACCCTAAACCTAACCTTAACCCTAACCCTAACCCTAACCCTTACCCTTACCTTAACCCTAAGCCTAAACCTTGCCCTTACCCTAACCCTAACCCTAAACCTAACCCTTACCGTTACCCTAAAACTAACCCTTACCGTAACACTTACCCTAAACCTAACCTTAACCCTAACCCTAACCCTAACCCTAAAACTTACCATTACCCTAACCCTAACCCTAAACCTAATGCTTATCCTAACCCTAACCCTAACTCTAACCCTTAACCTAACCCTAACACTAACCCTAACCCTAAACCTAATCCTTACCCTAACCCTAACCCTAGGCCTAACCCCTAACCCTAAACCTATACCTAACTCTAAACCTAACCCTAACCCTAACCCTAACCCTAACCCTAACCCTTACCCTAACTCTAACGCTAACCCTTACCCTAACCTTATCCCTAGCCCTAACCCTAACCTTAACCCTAACCCTAATCCTAATCATAACCCTAAACTTAACCCTAACCCTAATCCTAACCCTTGCCCTTACCCTAACCCTAAACCTAACACTAACCCTAAACCTAACCCTAACCCTAACCCTAACCCTAACACTTACCCTAACCCTAACCCTAAGCCTAACCCTAACCCTAACCCTAACAGATAACCTTACCCTAAACCTAACCCTAACCCTAACCCTAACCCTAAACATACCCCTAATCCTACCCCTAACCCTAACTCTAAGCATAACCCTAACCCTAACCCTAACGCTAATCCTTAAATGTACCCTAACCCTAAACCTAAACTTAACCCCAACCCTAAACCTAACCCTTACCCTAACCCCAACCCTTACCCTTACCCTATCCCTAACCCTAAACCTAAACCTAACCCTAACCATAACCATTACCCTAACCCTAACCCTAACCTAAACCTAACCCTTTCCCTTACCCGAACCCTAACCCTAACCCTAAACCTAACCCTAACTCTTACCCTAACCCTAACCCTTACCCTTACCCAAACCATAACCTAACCCTTAAACTAAACCTAACCCTAACCCTAACCCTTACACTAACCCTAACCCTAGTCCTATCTCCAAACCCTAACCGTAAACCTAACTCTAACCCTAACCCTAACCCTAACCCTAACCTTAAACCTAACCCTAACCCTAATCCTAACCGTAACCTTAACCCTAAACCTAACACTAACCCTTGCCCTTACCGTAACCCTAACCCTAAACCTAACACTAACCCTAAACCTAACCCTAACCCTAACGCTAATCTTTAAATGTACCCTAACACTAAACCTAAACGTAACCCCAACCCTAAACCTAACCCTTACCCTAACCCTAACCCTTACCCTTACCCTATCCCTAACCCTAAACCTAACCCTAACCCTAACCATAACCATTACCCTAACCCTAAACCTAACCTAACCCTAACCCTTTCCCTTACCCGAACCCTAACACTAACCCTTACCATAACCCTAATCCTAACCCTAACCCTTACCCTTACCCGGACCCTAACCCTAACCCTTAAACTAAACCTAACCCTAACCCTAACCCTTACACTAACCCTAACCCTTTTCCTATCTCCTAACCCTAACTGTAAACCTAACTCTAGCCCTAACCCTAACCCTAACCCTTACCCTAACCCTAACCCTAACCCTAACCTTAAACCTAACCCTAACCCTAATCCTAACCCTAACCTTAACCCTAAACCTAACCCTAACCCTAACCTTGCCCTTTCCCTAAACCTAACCCTAAACCTAACACTAACCCTAAACCTAACGCTAACCCTAATCCTTACCCTTATCCTAAACCTAACCCTAACACTAACAATTACCCTTATCCTAAACGCTACCATAAACCTTACCCTAACCCTAACCCTAACCCTTACCCTAACCCTAATCCTAACCCTTACCCTTACCTTAACCCTAACCCTAACCCTAACCCTAACCCTTACCCTAACACTAACCCTACACCTTACCCTTACCTTAACCCTAACCCTAATCCTAACCGTTATGCTTATCCTAACGCTAAACCTAACCCTAACCCTAAGCCTAAACCTAACACTTACCCTTACCCTAATCCTAAACCTAACCGTAACCCTAACCCTAACCCTAACGCAAACCCTAACCTTACCCTAACCCTAACCGTAACCCTTACCCTTACCCTAACCCTAACCCTAACCTTAACCCCAACCCTAAACCTAATCCTAACCCTAAGTCTTACCCTTACCCTAACCCTAACCCTAACCCTAAACCTAACCCTAACCCTTACCCTAACCCTAAACCTAAATCTAACCCTAAACCTTAACCTTACCCGCACCCTAACCATAACCTTAACCCTAATCCTAAACCTAACCCTAACCCTAAACCTTATCCTTACACAAAACCTAATCCTAACCCAATCCCTAACCCTGACCATAACCCTAAACCGAACCCTTACACTTACCCTAACCCTAACCCTAACCCTAACCCTAACCCTTACCCTTACCCTAACCCTAACCCTAACCCTAACCTTAACCCTAACCCTTACCCTAAACCTAACCCTAACCCTAACCCTAACCCTTATCCTTACCCTAACCCTAACCCTAACTCTAACCCTAAACCTAACCCTAACCCTAACCCTAACCCTTACGCATACCGTAACACTAAACTTAAACCTAACCCTAACCCAAACCCTAAACCTAACCTAACCCTAACCTTAATCCTAAACCTTACCCTTACCCTAAACCTAACCCTAACCCTAACACTCACCCTTACCCTTACCCTAACCATAACCCTAACCATAACCCTAAACCTTACCCTTACCCTAACCCTAAATCTAACCATTACCCTAACCCTAACCCTAACTCTTACCCTTACCCTTACCCTTACCCTTACTCTAACCCTAAACCTAACCTTAACCCTAACCCTAACCCTAACCCTTACCCTTACCCTAACCCTAACCCTAACCCTTACCCTAACACTTACCCTAACCCTAACCCTAACCCTAAACCTAACACTTAAACTTACCCTAACCCTAACCCTAAACCTAACCCTTATCCTGACCCTAACCCCAACCCTAACCCTAACTCTAATACTTACCCTAACCCTAACCCTAACCCTAACCATAACCCTTTCCCTAACCCTAACAATAACCCTAACCCTAACCCTAAACCTTAACCTAAACCTAACCATAACCTAACCATAACCCTTACTCTTAACCAAACCTAAATCTCACTCTAACCCTAACCCTAACCCTAATCTTTAAACTAACCCTAACCCTAACCCTAACCCTTACCCTAACCTACCCTAACCCTTACCCTAACCCTAACCCTACACCTAACCCTAACCCTTACCCTTACCTTAACCCTAACCCTAACCCTAACCCTAACCTTAACCCTAACCCTTACCCTAAACCTAACCCTAACCCTAACCCTAACCCGAACCCTTATCCTTACCCTAACCCTAACCCTAACTCTAACCCTAAACCTAACCCTAACCCTAACCCTAACCCTTACGCATACCGTAACACTAAACTTAAACCTAACCCTAACCCAAACCCTAAACCTAAACCTAACCCTAACCTTAATCCGAAACCTTACCCTTACCCTAACCCTAACCCTAACCCTAACCCTAACCCTAACCCTTACCATAACCCTAACCCTAACCATAACCCTTTCCCTAATGTAACCCTAACCCTAACCATAACACCTAAACCTAAAGCTTAACCTAACCCTAACCCTAACCTTAATCCTAAACCTTACCCTTACCCTAAACCTAAACCTAACCCTAACACTCACCGTTACCCTTACCCTAACCATAACCCTAACCATAACCCTAACCCTTACCCTTACCCTAACCCTAACTCTAACCATTACCCTAAACCTAACCCTAACACTTACCCTTACCCTTACCCTTACCCTAACCCTAAACCTAACCTTAACCCTAACCCTAACCCTAACCCGTACCCTTACCTTAACCCTAAGTCTAAACCTTGCCCTTACCCTAACCCTAACCCTAAACCTAACCCTTACCGTTACCCTAACCCTAACCCTTACCCTAACACTTACCCTAAACCTAACCCTAACCCTAACCGTAACCTTAACCCTAACCCTAACCCTAACCCTAAAACTTACCATTACCCTAACCCTAACCCTAAACCTAACGCTTATCCTAACCCTAACCCTAACCCTAACCCTTAACCTAACCCTAACACTAACCCTAACCCTAAACCTAATCCTTACCCTAACCCTAACCCTAGGCCTAACCCCTAACCCTAAACCTATACCTAACTCTAAACCTAACCCTAACCCTAACCCTAACCCTAACCCTTACCCTAACTCTAACGCTAACCCTTACCCTAACCTTATCCTTAGCCCTAACCCTAACCTTAACCCTAACCCTAATCCTAATCATAACCCTAAACTTAACCCTAACCCTAATCCTAACCCTTGCCCTTACCCTAACCCTAAACCTAACACTAACCCTAAACCTAACCCTAACCCTAACCCTTACCCTTATCCTAACCCTAACCCAAAACCTAACCCTCACCTTATCCCTAACACTATCCCTAACCTCTAACCCTAACCCTAAACCTAACCCTAATCCTTACCCTTATCCTAAACCTAACCCTAACACTAACACTTACCCTTACCCTAAACCCTACCCTAACCCTAACCCTAACCCTAACCCTAATCCTTACCCTAACCCTAACCCTAACCCTTACCCTTCCCTAACCCTAACTCTAACCCTAAACCTAAGCCTAATCCTAACCCTAAACCTTACCCTAACACTTACCCTAAACCTAACCCTAACCCTAACCCTAACCCTAAACATACCCCTAATCCTACCCCTAACCCTAACTCTAAGCATAACCCTAACCCTAACCCTAACGCTAATCCTTAAATGTACCCTAACCCTAAACCTAAACTTAACCCCAACCCTAAACCTAACCCTTACCCTAACCCTAACCCTTACCCTTACCCTATCCCTAACCCTAAACCTAAACCTAACCCTAACCATAACCATTACCCTAACCCTAACCCTAACCTAACCCTAACCCTTTCCCTTACCCGAACCCTAACCCTAACCCTAAACCTAACCCTAACTCTTACCCTAACCCTAACCCTTACCCTTACCCTAACCCTAACCTAACCCTTAAACTAAACCTAACCCTAACCCTAACCCTTACCTAACCCTAACCCTAGTCCTATCTCCAAACCCTAACCGTAAACCTAACTCTAACCCTAACCCTAACCCTAACCCTAACCTTAAACCTAACCCTAACCCTAATCCTAACCCTAACCTTAACCCTAAACCTAACCCTAACCCTTGCCCTTACCATAACCCTAACCCTAAACCTAACACTAACCCTAAACCTAACCCTAACCCTAAACCTAACCCTTACCCTAAACCTAACCGTAAACCTTACCCTTACCTTAACCCTAACCCTAATCCTAACCGTTACGATTATCCTAACGCTAAACCTAACCCTAACCCTAAACCTAACCCTAACCCTTACCCTTACCCTAATCCTAAACCTAACCGTAACCCTAACCCTAACCCTTACCCCAACCCTAACCCTTACCCTAACCCTAACCCTAACCCTTACCCTTACCCTAACCCTAACCCTAATCTTAACCCCAACCCTAAACCTCATCCTAACCCTAAGACTTACCCTTACCCTAACCCTAACCCTAACCCTAAACCTAACCCTAACCCTTACCCTAACCGTAAACCTAAACCTAACCCTAAACCTTACCCTTACCCGCACCCTAACCATAACCTTAACCCTAATCCTAAACCTAACCCTAACCCTAACCCTTATCTTTACCCAAACCCTAACCCTAACCCAATCCCTAACCCTAACCATAACCCAAAACCGAACCCTTACACTTACCCTAACCCTAACCCTAAACCTAACCCTAACCCTTACCCTTACCCTAACACTAACCCTAACCCTAACCCTAACCCTAACCTTAACCCTAACGCTAACCCTAACCCTAATCCTTACACTTACCCTAACCCTAACCTTAACCTAACCCTAAACCTAACCCTAACCCTAACCTTAACCCTAAGCCTAAACCTTGTCCTTACCCTAACCCTAACCCTAAACCTAACCCTAACCCTAACCCTAAACCTTACCCTTACCCTAACCCTAACCCTAAACGTAACCCCAAACCTAAACCTAACTCTAACGCTAACCCTTACCCTAACACTTACCCTAACCCTAAACCTAACACTTAACCTTACCCTAACCCTAACCCTAACGCAAACCCTTACCATAACCCTAAC
Source organism: Megascapheus bottae (assembly GCA_024803745.1). NCBI lineage: Eukaryota > Metazoa > Chordata > Mammalia > Rodentia > Geomyidae > Megascapheus > Megascapheus bottae. Next base: position 4,143,840 of record JANJXV010000053.1, on the reverse strand, counting down.
CCTAACCCTAACCCTAATGCTAAAACTTACCCTAAACCTAACCCTAACCCTAACCCTTACCATAACCCTAACCCTAACCATAACCCTTTCCCTAATCTAACCCTAACCCTATCCATAACACCTAAACCTAAAGCTTAACCTAACCCTAACCCTAACCTTAATCCTAAACCTTACCCTTACCCTACACCTAAACCTAACCCTACCACTCACCCTTACCCTTACCCTAACCATAACCCTAACCCTTACCCTTACCCTAACCCTAACTCTAACCATTACCCTAACCCTAACCCTAACACTTACCCTTACCCTTATCCTTACCCTTACCCTAACCCTAAACCTAACCTTAACCCTAACCCTAACCCTAACCCTTACCCTTACCTTAACCCTAAGCCTAAACCTTGCCCTTACCCTAACCCTAACCCTAAACCTAACCCTTACCGTTACCCTAAAACTAACCCTTACCGTAACACTTACCCTAAACCTAACCTTAACCCTAACCCTAACCCTAACCCTAAAACTTACCATTACCCTAACCCTAACCCTAAACCTAATGCTTATCCTAACCCTAACCCTAACTCTAACCCTTAACCTAACCCTAACACTAACCCTAACCCTAAACCTAATCCTTACCCTAACCCTAACCCTAGGCCTAACCCCTAACCCTAAACCTATACCTAACTCTAAACCTAACCCTAACCCTAACCCTAACCCTAACCCTAACCCTTACCCTAACTCTAACGCTAACCCTTACCCTAACCTTATCCCTAGCCCTAACCCTAACCTTAACCCTAACCCTAATCCTAATCATAACCCTAAACTTAACCCTAACCCTAATCCTAACCCTTGCCCTTACCCTAACCCTAAACCTAACACTAACCCTAAACCTAACCCTAACCCTAACCCTAACCCTTATCCTAACCCTAACCCAAAACCTAACCCTCACCTTATCCCTAACCCTATCCCTAACCTCTAACCCTAACCCTAAACCTAACCCTAATTCTTACCCTTATCCTAAACCTAACCCTAACACTAACACTAACACTTACCCTTACCCTAAACCCTACCCTAACCCTAACCCTAACCCTAACCCTAATCCTTACCCTAACCCTATCCCTAACCCTTACCCTTACCCTAACCCTAACTCTAACCCTAAACCTAAGCCTAATCCTAACCCTAAACCTTACCCTTACCTTAACCCTAACCCTAACACTAACCCTTACGATTACCCTAACGTTAACCCTAACCCTAACCCTAACCCTAACCCTAACCCGAACACATACCGTTACCCTAACTCTAACCCTAACCGTAACCGTAACCCTAACCCTAACCTTAATCCCAAACCTAAACCTAACCCTAACCCTAACCCTTCCCCTAACCCTAACACTAACCCTAACCCTAACCCTTGCCCTTACCCTCACCCTAAACTTAACCCTAACCCTAACCCTAACCCTAACCTCAATTGTAACATTTTTCCTTACCCTAACCCTAACCCTAAACCTAAACCTAAACCTAAACCTAACCCTTACCCTTACCCTAACCCTAACCCTATCACTAACACTTACCGTTATCTAACCCTAACCCTAATCCTAACTCTTTCTCACCCCTAAACCTAACCCTAACCATAACCCCTAACCCTAACCCTAACTCTAATCCTAACCCTTACTCTTACCGTAACCCTAACCCTAACCCTAAACCTAACCCTAACCATAACCCTAATCCTAACCCTACACCTAACCCTAACCCTAACCTTAACCCTAACCCTAACCCTAACCCTAACATCACCCTTACCCTTACCCTAACCCTAACCCGAATCTCAACCCCAACCTTAAACCTAACCCTAACCATAACCCTAACGCTTACCCTAACCCTAACCCTAACCCTAATCTTAACCCTAACCCTTACCCTTACCCTCACCCTAACCTTAACTCTAATATTTATCCTTATGCTACCCCTAACCCTAAACCTAACCCTAACCCTAAACCTAAACCTTACCCTTACCATAATCCTAAACATAACCCTAACCCTTACCCTTACCCTAACCCTAACCCTAACCCTGACCATAACTTTAACCCTAACCCTTACCCTTACCCTAACCCTAACCGTAACACTAACCCTAACAATAACACTTACCCTAACCCTAACCCTAACCCTAACCCTAACACATAACCTTACCCTAACCCTAACCCTAAACCTAACTCTAACCCTAAAGCTAACCCTAATCCTAACCCTAACCTTAACCCTAAGCATAACCATAACCCTAACCATAATCCTTAAATGTACCCTAACCCTAAACCTAACTTTAATCCCAACGCTAAACCTAACCCTAACCCTAACCCTAACCATTACCCTAACCCTAACCCTAACCCTAATCCTAACCCTAAACCTTACCCTTATCCTAACCCTAACCCTAAACCTAACCCTAACCATAACCCTTAAACTAACCCTACCCTAACCCAAACCCTAACGCTAACCCTAACCCTAAGCCTAACCCCTAACCCTAAACCAAAACCTAACCCTAATCCTTACCCTTATCCTAAACCTAACACTAACATTTAAGCTTACCATAAACCCTACCCTAACCCTAATCCTAACCCTAACCCTTACCCTAAACCTAACCCTAACCCTAACCCTTACACTTACCCTAACCCTAAAACTAACCCTAAACCTAAACCTAACCCTTACCCTTACCCTAACCCTAACCCTAACCCTAACCTTAACCCTAACCCTAACCCTAACCCTAACCCTTACCCTTCCCCTAACCCTAACACTAACCCTAACCCTAACCCTAACCTTAACCCTAACCCTAATCCTTGCCCTTACCCTAACCCTAACTCTAACTCTATCCGTAACCCTAACACTTACCCTAACCCTAACCCTAACCCTTACCCTAACCCTAATCCTAACCCTAACCTCAAACTTAACCCTAACCCTAACCCTTACACTTACTATAACACTAAGCCTAACCCTAACCTTAAAAATAACCCTAACCCTTACCCTAACCCTAACCCTAATCCTAACACTAAATCTAACCCTAACCCTAACCCTAACCTCAACTTTAACCCTAACCATAACCCTAACCCTAAACCTTACCCTAACCCTAACACTAAGCCTAACCCTAACCCTAATCCTAACCCTTACCATAACCATAACCCTAATCATAACCCTAAACCTAACCCTAATCCTAACCTTAACCCTAACCCTAACCTTAACTCTGACATTTATCCTTAGCCTACCCTAACCATAAACCTAACCCTAACCCCATACCTAACCCTTACCCTTACCCTAACCCTAACCCTAACCCTAACCCTGACCCTAACTTTAACCCTAACCCTTACCCTTACCCTAAACCTAACCGTAACCCTAACCCTAACCCTAACACTTACCCTAACCCTAACCCTAAGCCTAACCCTAAAACTAACCCTAACAAATAACCTTACACTAAACCTAACCCTAACCCTAACCCTAACCCTAAACATACCCCTAATCCTACCCCTAACCCTAACTCTAAGCATAACCCTAACCCTAACCCTAACGCTAATCTTTAAATGTACCCTAACACTAAACCTAAACGTAACCCCAACCCTAAACCTAACCCTTACCCTAACCCTAACCCTTACCCTTACCCTATCCCTAACCCTAAACCTAACCCTAACCCTAACCATAACCATTACCCTAACCCTAAACCTAACCTAACCCTAACCCTTTCCCTTACCCGAACCCTAACACTAACCCTTACCATAACCCTAATCCTAACCCTAACCCTTACCCTTACCCGGACCCTAACCCTAACCCTTAAACTAAACCTAACCCTAACCCTAACCCTTACACTAACCCTAACCCTTTTCCTATCTCCTAACCCTAACTGTAAACCTAACTCTAGCCCTAACCCTAACCCTAAACCTTACCCTAACCCTAACCCTAACCCTAACCTTAAACCTAACCCTAACCCTAATCCTAACCCTAACCTTAACCCTAAACCTAACCCTAACCCTAACCTTGCCCTTTCCCTAAACCTAACCCTAAACCTAACACTAACCCTAAACCTAACGCTAACCCTAATCCTTACCCTTATCCTAAACCTAACCCTAACACTAACAATTACCCTTATCCTAAATGCTACCATAAACCTTACCCTAACCCTAACCCTAACCCTTACCCTAACCCTAATCCTAACCCTTACCCTTACCCTAACCCTAACCCTAACCCTAACCCTAACCCTTACCCTAACACTAACCCTACACCTTACCCTTACCTTAACCCTAACCCTAATCCTAACCGTTATGCTTATCCTAACGCTAAACCTAACCCTAACCCTAAGCCTAAACCTAACACTTACCCTTACCCTAATACTAAACCTAACCGTAACCCTAACCCTAACCCTAACCCAAACCCTAACCTTACCCTAACCCTAACCGTAACCCTTACCCTTACCCTAACCCTAACCCTAACCTTAACCCCAACCCTAAACCTAATCCTAACCCTAAGTCTTACCCTTACCCTAACCCTAACCCTAACCCTAAACCTAACCCTAACCCTTACCCTAACCCTAAACCTAAATCTAACCCTAAACCTTACCCTTACCCGCACCCTAACCATAACCTTAACCCTAATCCTAAACCTAACCCTAACCCTAAACCTTATCCTTACACAAAACCTAATCCTAACCCAATCCCTAACCCTGACCATAACCCTAAACCGAACCCTTACACTTACCCTAACCCTAACCCTAACCCTAACCCTAACCCTTACCCTTACCCTAACCCTAACCCTAACCCTAACCCTAACCTTAACCCTAACCCTTACCCTAAACCTAACCCTAACCCTAACCCTAACCCTTATCCTTACCCTAACCCTAACCCTAACTCTAACCCTAAACCTAACCCTAACCCTAACCCTAACCCTTACGCATACCGTAACACTAAACTTAAACCTAACCCTAACCCAAACCCTAAACCTAACCTAACCCTAACCTTAATCCTAAACCTTACCCTTACCCTAAACCTAACCCTAACCCTAACACTCACCCTTACCCTTACCCTAACCATAACCCTAACCATAACCCTAAACCTTACCCTTACCCTAACCCTAAATCTAACCATTACCCTAACCCTAACCCTAACTCTTACCCTTACCCTTACCCTTACCCTTACTCTAACCCTAAACCTAACCTTAACCCTAACCCTAACCCTAACCCTTACCCTTACCCTAACCCTAACCCTAACCCTTACCCTAACACTTACCCTAACCCTAACCCTAACCCTAAACCTAACACTTAAACTTACCCTAACCCTAACCCTAAACCTAACCCTTATCCTGACCCTAACCCCAACCCTAACCCTAACTCTAATACTTACCCTAACCCTAACCCTAACCCTAACCATAACCCTTTCCCTAACCCTAACAATAACCCTAACCCTAACCCTAAACCTTAACCTAAACCTAACCATAACCTAACCATAACCCTTACCCTTAACCAAACCTAAATCTCACTCTAACCCTAACCCTAACCCTAATCTTTAAACTAACCCTAACCCTAACCCTAACCCTTACCCTAACCTACCCTAACCCTTACCCTAACCCTAACCCTACACCTAACCCTAACCCTTACCCTTACCTTAACCCTAACCCTAACCCTAACCCTAACCTTAACCCTAACCCTTACCCTAAACCTAACCCTAACCCTAACCCTAACCCGAACCCTTATCCTTACCCTAACCCTAACCCTAACTCTAACCCTAAACCTAACCCTAACCCTAACCCTAACCCTTACGCATACCGTAACACTAAACTTAAACCTAACCCTAACCCAAACCCTAAACCTAAACCTAACCCTAACCTTAATCCTAAACCTTACCCTAACCCTAACCCTAACCCTAACCCTAACCCTAACCCTAACCCTAACCCTTACCATAACCCTAACCCTAATCATAACCCTTTCCCTAATCTAACCCTAACCCTAACCATAACACCTAAACCTAAAGCTTAACCTAACCCTAACCCTAACCTTAATCCTAAACCTTACCCTTATCCTAAACCTAAACCTAACCCTAACACTCACCGTTACCCTTACCCTAACCATAACCCTAACCATAACCCTAACCCTTACCCTTACCCTAACCCTAACTCTAACCATTACCCTAAACCTAACCCTAACACTTACCCTTACCCTTACCCTTACCCTAACCCTAAACCTAACCTTAACCCTAACCCTAACCCTAACCCGTACCCTTACCTTAACCCTAAGTCTAAACCTTGCCCTTACCCTAACCCTAACCCTAAACCTAACCCTTACCGTTACCCTAACCCTAACCCTTACCCTAACACTTACCCTAAACCTAACCCTAACCCTAACCCTAACCTTAACCCTAACCCTAACCCTAACCCTAAAACTTACCATTACCCTAACCCTAACCCTAAACCTAACGCTTATCCTAACCCTAACCCTAACCCTAACCCTTAACCTAACCCTAACACTAACCCTAACCCTAAACCTAATCCTTACCCTAACCCTAACCCTAGGCCTAACCCCTAACCCTAAACCTATACCTAACTCTAAACCTAACCCTAACCCTAACCCTAACCCTAACCCTTACCCTAACTCTAACGCTAACCCTTACCCTAACCTTATCCCTAGCCCTAACCCTAACCTTAACCCTAACCCTAATCCTAATCATAACCCTAAACTTAACCCTAACCCTAATCCTAACCCTTGCCCTTACCCTAACCCTAAACCTAACACTAACCCTAAACCTAACCCTAACCCTAACCCTTACCCTTATCCTAACCCTAACCCAAAACCTAACCCTCACCTTATCCCTAACACTATCCCTAACCTCTAACCCTAACCCTAAACCTAACCCTAATCCTTACCCTTATCCTAAACCTAACCCTAACACTAACACTTACCCTTACCCTAAACCCTACCCTAACCCTAACCCTAACCCTAACCCTAATCCTTTCCCTAACCCTAACCCTAACCCTTACCCTTCCCTAACCCTAACTCTAACCCTAAACCTAAGCCTAATCCTAACCCTAAACCTTACCCTTACCTTAACCCTAACCCTAACACTAACCCTTACGATTACCCTAACGTTAACCCTAACCCTAACCCTAACCCTAACCCTAACCCGAACACATACCGTTACCCTAACTCTAACCCTAACCGTAACCGTAACCCTAACCCTAACCTTAACCTCAAACCTAAACCTAACCCTAATCCTAACCCTAACCCTTCCCCTAACCCTAACACTAACCCTAAACCTAACCCTTGCCCTTACCCTCACCCTAAACTTAACCCTAACCCTAACCCTAACCCTAACCTTAATTGTAACATTTTTCCTTACCCTAACCCTAACCCTAAACCTAAACCTAAACCTAAACCTAACCCTTACCCTTACCCTAACCCTAAACCTAACCCTAACCCTTACCCTTACCCTAACCCTAACCCTATCACTAACACTTACCCTTATCTAACCCTAAGCATAACAATAACCCTAACCATAATCCTTAAATGTACCCTAACCCTAAACCTAACTTTAACCCCAACCCTGAACCTAACCCCAACCCTATCCCTAACCATTACCCTAACCCTAACCCTAATCCTAACCCTAACCCTTAGCCTTATCCTAACCCTAACCCTAACCCTAAACCTAACCCTAACCATAACCCTTAAACTAACCCTGCCCTAACCCAAACCCTAACGCTAACCCTAACCCTAAGGCTAACCCCTAACCCTAAACCAAAACCTAACCCTAATCCTTACCCTTATCCTAAACCTAACACTAACATTTACGCTTACCATAAACCCTACCCTACCCTAACCCTAATCCTAACCCTAACCCTTACCCTAACCCTAACCCTAACCCTAACCCTTACACTTACCCTAACCCTAAAACTAACCCTAACCCTAACCCTAACCCTTACCCTTACCCTAACCCTAACCCTAACCCTAACCTTAAACCTAACCCTAACCCTAACCCTAACCCTAACCCTAACGCTTACCCTATCCTAACCCTAACCCTTACCCTAACCCTAACCCTAACCCTAACCCTAACCCTAACACTTACCCTAACCCTAACCCTAAGCCTAACCCTAACCCTAACCCTAACAGATAACCTTACCCTAAACCTAACCCTAACCCTAACCCTAACCCTAAACATACCCCTAATCCTACCCCTAACCCTAACTCTAAGCATAACCCTAACCCTAACCCTAACGCTAATCCTTAAATGTACCCTAACCCTAAACCTAAACTTAACCCCAACCCTAAACCTAACCCTTACCCTAACCCTAACCCTTACCCTTACCCTATCCCTAACCCTAAACCTAAACCTAACCCTAACCATAACCATTACCCTAACCCTAACCCTAACCTAACCCTAACCCTTTCCCTTACCCGAACCCTAACCCTAACCCTAAACCTAACCCTAACTCTTACCCTAACCCTAACCCTTACCCTTACCCTAACCCTAACCTAACCCTTAAACTAAACCTAACCCTAACCCTAACCCTTACCTAACCCTAACCCTAGTCCTATCTCCAAACCCTAACCGTAAACCTAACTCTAACCCTAACCCTAACCCTAACCCTAACCTTAAACCTAACCCTAACCCTAATCCTAACCCTAACCTTAACCCTAAACCTAACCCTAACCCTTGCCCTTACCATAACCCTAACCCTAAACCTAACACTAACCCTAAACCTAACCCTAACCCTAAACCTAACCCTTACCCTAAACCTAACCGTAAACCTTACCCTTACCTTAACCCTAACCCTAATCCTAACCGTTACGATTATCCTAACGCTAAACCTAACCCTAACCCTAAACCTAACCCTAACCCTTACCCTTACCCTAATCCTAAACCTAACCGTAACCCTAACCCTAACCCTTACCCCAACCCTAACCCTTACCCTAACCCTAACCCTAACCCTTACCCTTACCCTAACCCTAACCCTAATCTTAACCCCAACCCTAAACCTCATCCTAACCCTAAGACTTACCCTTACCCTAACCCTAACCCTAACCCTAAACCTAACCCTAACCCTTACCCTAACCGTAAACCTAAACCTAACCCTAAACCTTACCCTTACCCGCACCCTAACCATAACATTAACCCTAATCCTAAACCTAACCCTAACCCTAACCCTTATCTTTACCCAAACCCTAACCCTAACCCAATCCCTAACCCTAACCATAACCCAAAACCGAACCCTTACACTTACCCTAACCCTAACCCTAAACCTAACCCTAACCCTTACCCTTACCCTAACACTAACCCTAACCCTAACCCTAACCCTAACCTTAACCCTAACGCTAACCCTAACCCTAACCCTTACACTTACCCTAACCCTAACCTTAACCTAACCCTAAACCTAACCCTAACCCTAACCTTAACCCTAAGCCTAAACCTTGTCCTTACCCTAACCCTAACCCTAAACCTAACCCTAACCCTAACCCTAAACCTTACCCTTACCCTAACCCTAACCCTAAACGTAACCCCAAACCTAAACCTAACTCTAACGCTAACCCTTACCCTAACACTTACCCTAACCCTAAACCTAACACTTAACCTTACCCTAACCCTAACCCTAACGCAAACCCTTACCATAACCCTAACCCTAACCCTAACCCTAATGCTAAAACTTACCCTAAACCTAACCCTAACCCTAACCCTAACCATAACCCTTTCCCTAATCTAACCCTAACCCTATCCATAACACCTAAACCTAAAGCTTAACCTAACCCTAACCCTAACCTTAATCCTAAACCTTACCCTTACCCTACACCTAAACCTAACCCTACCACTCACCCTTACCCTTACCCTAACCATAACCCTAACCATAACCCTAACCCTTACCCTTACCCTAACCCTAACTCTAACCATTACCCTAACCCTAACCCTAACACTTACCCTTACCCTTATCCTTACCCTTACCCTAACCCTAAACCTAACCTTAACCCTAACCCTAACCCTAACCCTTACCCTTACCTTAACCCTAAGCCTAAACCTTGCCCTCACCCTAACCCTAACCCTAAACCTAACCCTTACCGTTACCCTAAAACTAACCCTTACCGTAACACTTACCCTAAACCTAACCTTAACCCTAACCCTAACCCTAACCCTAAAACTTACCATTACCCTAACCCTAACCCTAAACCTAATGCTTATCCTAACCCTAACCCTAACTCTAACCCTTAACCTAACCCTAACACTAACCCTAACCCTAAACCTAATCCTTACCCTAACCCTAACCCTAGGCCTAACCCCTAACCCTAAACCTATACCTAACTCTAAACCTAACCCTAACCCTAACCCTAACCCTAACCCTAACCCTTACCCTAACTGTAACGCTAACCCTTACCCTAACCTTATCCCTAGCCCTAACCCTAACCTTAACCCTAACCCTAATCCTAATCATAACCCTAAACTTAACCCTAACCCTAATCCTAACCCTTGCCCTTACCCTAACCCTAAACCTAACACTAACCCTAAACCTAACCCTAACCCTAACCCTAACCCTTATCCTAACCCTAACCCAAAACCTAACCCTCACCTTATCCCTAACCCTATCCCTAACCTCTAACCCTAACCCTAAACCTAACCCTAATTCTTACCCTTATCCTAAACCTAACCCTAACACTAACACTAACACTTACCCTTACCCTAAACCCTACCCTAACCCTAACCCTAACCCTAACCCTAATCCTTACCCTAACCCTATCCCTAACCCTTACCCTTACCCTAACCCTAACTCTAACCCTAAACCTAAGCCTAATCCTAACCCTAAACCTTACCCTTACCTTAACCCTAACCCTAACACTAACCCTTACGATTACCCTAACGTTAACCCTAACCCTAACCCTAACCCTAACCCTAACCCGAACACATACCGTTACCCTAACTCTAACCCTAACCGTAACCGTAACCCTAACCCTAACCTTAATCCCAAACCTAAACCTAACCCTAACCCTAACCCTTCCCCTAACCCTAACACTAACCCTAACCCTAACCCTTGCCCTTACCCTCACCCTAAACTTAACCCTAACCCTAACCCTAACCCTAACCTCAATTGTAACATTTTTCCTTACCCTAACCCTAACCCTAAACCTAAACCTAAACCTAAACCTAACCCTTACCCTTACCCTAACCCTAACCCTATCACTAACACTTACCGTTATCTAACCCTAACCCTAATCCTAACTCTTTCTCACCCCTAAACCTAACCCTAACCATAACCCCTAACCCTAACCCTAACTCTAATCCTAACCCTTACTCTTACCGTAACCCTAACCCTAACCCTAAACCTAACCCTAACCATAACCCTAATCCTAACCCTACACCTAACCCTAACCCTAACCTTAACCCTAACCCTAACCCTAACCCTAACATCACCCTTACCCTTACCCTAACCCTAACCCGAATCTCAACCCCAACCTTAAACCTAACCCTAACCATAACCCTAACGCTTACCCTAACCCTAACCCTAACCCTAATCTTAACCCTAACCCTTACCCTTACCCTCACCCTAACCTTAACTCTAATATTTATCCTTATGCTACCCCTAACCCTAAACCTAACCCTAACCCTAAACCTAAACCTTACCCTTACCATAATCCTAAACATAACCCTAACCCTTACCCTTACCCTAACCCTAACCCTAACCCTGACCATAACTTTAACCCTAACCCTTACCCTTACCCTAACCCTAACCGTAACACTAACCCTAACAATAACACTTACCCTAACCCTAACCCTAACCCTAACCCTAACACATAACCTTACCCTAACCCTAACCCTAAACCTAACTCTAACCCTAAAGCTAACCCTAATCCTAACCCTAACCTTAACCCTAAGCATAACCATAACCCTAACCATAATCCTTAAATGTACCCTAACCCTAAACCTAACTTTAATCCCAACGCTAAACCTAACCCTAACCCTAACCCTAACCATTACCCTAACCCTAACCCTAACCCTAATCCTAACCCTAAACCTTACCCTTATCCTAACCCTAACCCTAAACCTAACCCTAACCATAACCCTTAAACTAACCCTACCCTAACCCAAACCCTAACGCTAACCCTAACCCTAAGCCTAACCCCTAACCCTAAACCAAAACCTAACCCTAATCCTTACCCTTATCCTAAACCTAACACTAACATTTAAGCTTACCATAAACCCTACCCTAACCCTAATCCTAACCCTAACCCTTACCCTAACCCTAACCCTAACCCTAACCCTTACACTTACCCTAACCCTAAAACTAACCCTAAACCTAAACCTAACCCTTACCCTTACCCTAACCCTAACCCTAACCCTAACCTTGACCCTAACCCTAACCCTAACCCTAACCCTTACCCTTCCCCTAACCCTAACACTAACCCTAACCCTAACCCTAACCTTAACCCTAACCCTAATCCTTGCCCTTACCCTAACCCTAACTCTAACTCTATCCGTAACCCTAACACTTACCCTAACCCTAACCCTAACCCTTACCCTAACCCTAATCCTAACCCTAACCTCAAACTTAACCCTAACCCTAACCCTTACACTTACTATAACACTAAGCCTAACCCTAACCTTAAAAATAACCCTAACCCTTACCCTAACCCTAACCCTAATCCTAACACTAAATCTAACCCTAACCCTAACCCTAACCTCAACTTTAACCCTAACCATAACCCTAACCCTAAACCTTACCCTAACCCTAACACTAAGCCTAACCCTAACCCTAATCCTAACCCTTACCATAACCATAACCCTAATCATAACCCTAAACCTAACCCTAATCCTAACCTTAACCCTAACCCTAACCTTAACTCTGACATTTATCCTTAGCCTACCCTAACCATAAACCTAACCCTAACCCCATACCTAACCCTTACCCTTACCCTAACCCTAACCCTAACCCTAACCCTGACCCTAACTTTAACCCTAACCCTTACCCTTACCCTAAACCTAACCGTAACCCTAACCCTAACCCTAACACTTACCCTAACCCTAACCCTAAGCCTAACCCTAAAACTAACCCTAACAAATAACCTTACACTAAACCTAACCCTAACCCTAACCCTAACCCTAAACATACCCCTAATCCTACCCCTAACCCTAACTCTAAGCATAACCCTAACCCTAACCCTAACGCTAATCTTTAAATGTACCCTAACACTAAACCTAAACGTAACCCCAACCCTAAACCTAACCCTTACCCTAACCCTAACCCTTACCCTTACCCTATCCCTAACCCTAAACCTAACCCTAACCCTAACCATAACCATTACCCTAACCCTAAACCTAACCTAACCCTAACCCTTTCCCTTACCCGAACCCTAACACTAACCCTTACCATAACCCTAATCCTAACCCTAACCCTTACCCTTACCCGGACCCTAACCCTAACCCTTAAACTAAACCTAACCCTAACCCTAACCCTTACACTAACCCTAACCCTTTTCCTATCTCCTAACCCTAACTGTAAACCTAACTCTAGCCCTAACCCTAACCCTAAACCTTACCCTAACCCTAACCCTAACCCTAACCTTAAACCTAACCCTAACCCTAATCCTAACCCTAACCTTAACCCTAAACCTAACCCTAACCCTAACCTTGCCCTTTCCCTAAACCTAACCCTAAACCTAACACTAACCCTAAACCTAACGCTAACCCTAATCCTTACCCTTATCCTAAACCTAACCCTAACACTAACAATTACCCTTATCCTAAACGCTACCATAAACCTTACCCTAACCCTAACCCTAACCCTTACCCTAACCCTAATCCTAACCCTTACCCTTACCCTAACCCTAACCCTAACCCTAACCCTAACCCTTACCCTAACACTAACCCTACACCTTACCCTTACCTTAACCCTAACCCTAATCCTAACCGTTATGCTTATCCTAACGCTAAACCTAACCCTAACCCTAAGCCTAAACCTAACACTTACCCTTACCCTAATACTAAACCTAACCGTAACCCTAACCCTAACCCTAACCCAAACCCTAACCTTACCCTAACCCTAACCGTAACCCTTACCCTTACCCTAACCCTAACCCTAACCTTAACCCCAACCCTAAACCTAATCCTAACCCTAAGTCTTACCCTTACCCTAACCCTAACCCTAACCCTAAACCTAACCCTAACCCTTACCCTAACCCTAAACCTAAATCTAACCCTAAACCTTACCCTTACCCGCACCCTAACCATAACCTTAACCCTAATCCTAAACCTAACCCTAACCCTAAACCTTATCCTTACACAAAACCTAATCCTAACCCAATCCCTAACCCTGACCATAACCCTAAACCGAACCCTTACACTTACCCTAACCCTAACCCTAACCCTAACCCTAACCCTTACCCTTACCCTAACCCTAACCCTAACCCTAACCTTAACCCTAACCCTTACCCTAAACCTAACCCTAACCCTAACCCTAACCCTTATCCTTACCCTAACCCTAACCCTAACTCTAACCCTAAACCTAACCCTAACCCTAACCCTAACCCTTACGCATACCGTAACACTAAACTTAAACCTAACCCTAACCCAAACCCTAAACCTAACCTAACCCTAACCTTAATCCTAAACCTTACCCTTACCCTAAACCTAACCCTAACCCTAACACTCACCCTTACCCTTACCCTAACCATAACCCTAACCATAACCCTAAACCTTACCCTTACCCTAACCCTAAATCTAACCATTACCCTAACCCTAACCCTAACTCTTACCCTTACCCTTACCCTTACCCTTACTCTAACCCTAAACCTAACCTTAACCCTAACCCTAACCCTAACCCTTACCCTTACCCTAACCCTAACCCTAACCCTTACCCTAACACTTACCCTAACCCTAACCCTAACCCTAAACCTAACACTTAAACTTACCCTAACCCTAACCCTAAACCTAACCCTTATCCTGACCCTAACCCCAACCCTAACCCTAACTCTAATACTTACCCTAACCCTAACCCTAACCCTAACCATAACCCTTTCCCTAACCCTAACAATAACCCTAACCCTAACCCTAAACCTTAACCTAAACCTAACCATAACCTAACCATAACCCTTACCCTTAACCAAACCTAAATCTCACTCTAACCCTAACCCTAACCCTAATCTTTAAACTAACCCTAACCCTAACCCTAACGCTTACCCTAACCTACCCTAACCCTTACCCTAACCCTAACCCTACACCTAACCCTAACCCTTACCCTTACCCTAACCCGAACCCTTATCCTTACCCTAACCCTAACCCTAACTCTAACCCTAAACCTAACCCTAACCCTAACCCTAACCCTTACGCATACCGTAACACTAAACTTAAACCTAACCCTAACCCAAACCCTAAACCTAAACCTAACCCTAACCTTAATCCTAAACGTTACCCTTACCCTAAACCTAACCCTAACCCTAACACTCACCCTTACCCTTACCCTAACCATAACCCTAACCATAACCCTAAACCTTACCCTTACCCTAACCCTAAATCTAACCATTACCCTAACCCTAACCCTAACTCTTACCCTTACCCTTACCCTTACCCTTACCCTAACCCTAAACCTAACCTTAAGCCTAACCCTAACCCTAACCCTTACCCTTACCCTAACCCTAACCCTAACCAGAACCCTTACCCTAACACGAACCCTAACCCTAACCCTTACCCTTACCCTAACCCTAACCCTAAACCTTACCCTAACACTTACCCTAACCCTAACCCTAACCCTAAACCTAACATTTAAACTTACCCTAACCCTAACCCTAAACCTAACCCTTATCCTGACCCTAACCCCAACCCTAACCCTAACTCTAATACTTACCCTAACCCTAACCCTAACCCTAACCATAACCCTTTCCCTAACCCTAACAATAACGCTAACCCTAACCCTAAACCTTAACCTAAACCTAACCATAACCTAATCATAACCTTACCCTTAACCAAACCTAAATCTCACTCTAACCCTAACCCTAACCGTAATCTTTAAACTAACCCTTACACTTATCCTAAACCTAATCCTAACCCTAACCCTTAACCTAACCCTAACACTAACCCTAAACCCTTACCCTAACCCTAAACCTAACCCTAACCCTTACAGTTACCCTAACACTAACTCTAAACCTAACCCTAACCCTAAACCTAACCCTTACCCTTACCCTAACCCTAAACCTAACCCTAACCCTTACCCTTTCCCTAACCTTAACCCTAACCCTAACACTTATCCTAAATTTAACCCTAAACCTTACCCTTACCCTCATCCTAACCATAACCCTAACCCTAAAACTTACCCTAACCCTAACCCTAAACCTAACACATAACCTTACCCTAACACTAACCCTAACA
>JANJXV010000053.1:4102500-4122500 GCA_024803745.1 Megascapheus bottae | reverse complement strand
AACCCTAACCCTAAACCTAACCCTAACCTTAAACCTAAACCTAACCCTAATCCTAACCCTAACCTTAACCCTAAACCTAACCCTAACCCTTGCCCTTACCCTAACCCTAACCCTAACCATAGCCCTTTCCCTAACCCTAACCCTAAACCTAACACCTAACCCTAACCCTTAAACTAAACCTAACCATAACCCTAACCATAACCCTTACTCTTAACCAACCCTAAATCTCACTCTAACCTTAAAACTAACCCTAACCCTAACCCTAACCCTAAACCTAACCCTAACCCTAACCCTAAACCTTACCCTTACCCTAACCCTAACCGTAAACTTCACCCCAAACCTAAACCTAACTCTAAAGCTAACGCTTACCCTAACACTTACCCTAACACTAACCCTAAACCTAACCCTAATCCTAACACTTAACTTTACCCTAACCCTAACCCTAACCCTAACCCTTACCCTTACCCTAACCCTAACCCTAACGCTAACACTTACCCTATACCTAACCCTAACCCTAACCCTTACCCTAACCCTAACCCTAACCATAGCCCTTTCCCTAACCCTAACCCTAACCCTAACACCTAACCCTAAACCTTAAATTAAACCTAACCATAACCCTAACCATAACCCTTACTCTTAACCAACCCTAAATCTCACTCTAACCCTAACCCTAACCCTAACCCTTAAACTAACCCTAACCCTAACCCTAACCCTTACCGTAACCTACCCTAACACAAAGCCTAACCTTAACCGTAACCCTAACCTCTAAATTAACCCTAACCCTAACCGTAACCCTAACCCTTACCCTTACCCTTACACTAACACTAAGCCTAACCCTAACCCTAACCCTAACCCTTACCCTAACCCTAACCCTAATCCTAAACTTAAACCTAACCCTAACCCTGACCTTAACCCTAACCCTAACCCTAACACTAACACTTACCCTTACCTAACCTTAACCCTAATCCTAACTCTTTCCCTAACACTAAACCTAACCATAACCTTAACCCTTACCCTTACCCTAATCCAAAACCTAACCGTAACCGTAACCCTAACCCTAACCCAAACCCTAACCCTTACCTTAACCCTAACCCTAACCGTTACCCTTACCCTAACCCTAACCCTAACCTTAAACCCAACACTAAACCTAATCCTAACCCTAAGACTTACCCTTACCCTAACCATAACCCTAACCCTAACCCTAACCCTAACCCTTACCCTAAACCTAAACCTAAATCTAACCCTAAACCTTACCCTTACCCGCACCCTAACCCTAACCTTAACCCTAATCCTAAACCTAACCCTAACCCTAACCCTTATCCTTACCCAAACCCAAACCCTAACCCAATCCCTAACCCTAACCATAACCCTAAACCGAACCCTAACCCTAACCCTAACCTTAACCCAAACCCTTACACTAAACCTAACCCTAAACCTAACCCTAACCCTTACGCATTCCATACCGTAATGCTAAACTTAAACCTAACCCTAACCCTAACCCAAACCGTAAACCTAACCCTAACCCTAACCTTAATCCTAACCCTTACCCTTACCCTAAACCTAACCCTAACCCTAACACTCACCCTTACCCTTACCCTAAACATAACCCTAACCCTAACCCTATACCCTACCCTTACCCTAACCCTAACACTAACCATTACCCTAACCCTAACCCTAACTCTTACCCTAACCCTAACCCTAACCCTAACCCTTACCCTAACACTAACACTAACCGTAACCCTTACCCTTACCCTAACCCTAACCCTAAACTTAACCCCAAACCTAAACCTAACTCTAAAGCTAACGCTTACCCTAACACTTACCCTAACACTAACCCTAACCCTAACCCTAACCCTAACACTTAACCTTACCCTAACCCTAACCCTAACCCTAAACCTTACCCTTACCCTAACCCTAACCCTAACGCTAACACTTACCCTATCCCTAACCCTAACCCTAACCCTTACCCTAACCCTAACCCTAACCATAGCCCTTTCCCTAACCCTAACCCTAAACCTAACACCTAACCCTAACCCTTAAACTAAACCTAACCATAACCCTAACCATAACCCTTACTCTTAACCAACCCTAAATCTCACTCTAACCCTAAAACTAACCCTAACCCTAACCCTAACCCTAAACCTAACCCTAACCCTAACCCTAACCCTTACCCTTACCCTAACCCTAACCATAAACTTCACCCCAAACCTAAACCTAACTCTAAAGCTAACGCTTACCCTAACACTTACCCTAACACTAACCCTAAACCTAACCCTAATCCTAACACTTAACTTTACCCTAACCCTAACCCTAACCCTTACCCTTACCCTAACCCTAACCCTAACGCTAACACTTACCCTATACCTAACCCTAACCCTAACCCTTACCCTAACCCTAACCCTAACCATAGCCCTTTCCCTAACCCTAACCCTAACCCTAACACCTAACCCTAACCCTTAAATTAAACCTAACCATAACCCTAACCATAACCCTTACTCTTAACCAATCCTAAATCTCACTCTAACCCTAACCCTAACCCTAACCCTTAAACTAACCCTAACCCTAACCCTAACCCTTACCGTAACCTACCCTAACACAAAGCCTAACCTTAACCCTAACCCTAACCTCTAAATTAACCCTAACCCTAACCGTAACCCTAACCCTTACCCTTACACTAACACTAAGCCTAACCCTAACCCTAACCCTAACCCTTACCCTAACCCTAACCCTAATCCTAAACTTAAACCTAACCCTAACCCTGACCTTAACCCTAACCCTAACCCTAACACTAACACTTACCCTTACCTAACCTTAACCCTAATCCTAACTCTTTCCCTAACACTAAACCTAACCATAACCTTAACCCCTAACCCTTACCCTAACCCTAACTCTACCCCTAACACTAACTATAACCCTAATCCTAACCCTAAACCTAACCCTAAACCTAACTTTAACCCTAACCCTAACCCTAACCTAACCCTTACCCTTACCCTAACCCTAACCCGAAACTTAACCCCAAACTTAAACCTAACCCTAACCCTAACCCTAAACCTAAACCTAACCCTAATCCTAACCCTAACCTTAACCCTAAGCATAACCCTAACCCTAACCCTAATCCTTAAAGTAACCCTACCCTAAACCTAACACTAACCCTTAAACTAACCCTACCCTAAACCTAACCCTAACCCTTACCCTAACCCTAACCCTAACCCTAACCCTAACCTTAACCCTAACCCTAACACTAACCCTAACAATTACACTTACCCTAACCCTAACACTAACCCTAACCCTAACCCTAACCTTAACCCCAACCCTAAACCTAATCCTAACCCTAACACTTACCCTTACCCTAACCCTAACCCTAACTCTAAACCTAACCCTAACCCTTAACCTAACCCTAACCCTAACGCTAACCCTAACACTTATCCTTACCCAAACCCGAACCCTAACCCTAACCCTAACCCTAACCTTAACCTTAAACCTAACCCTAACCCTAACCCTAAACCTTATCCTTACAGTAACCCTAACGCTAACTCTAACCCTAAACCTAACCCTAACCCTAACCTAACCCTTATGCTTACCCTAACGCTAAACGTAACATTAACCCTAACCCTTACCCTAAATCTAACCCTAACCCTAACCTTAACCCTAAACCTTACTCTTACCCTAAACCTAACCTTAACCCTAACACTTACCCTTACCCTTACCCTAAACTTAATCCTAACTCTAACCCTAAAACTTACCCTTACCCTAACCCTAAAACTAACCCTTACCCTACCCCTAACCCTAACTCTAACCCTTACCCTACCCCTAACCCTAACTCTAACCCTTACAATTACACTTACCTTTACCCTTACCCTAACCCTAAACCTAACCCTAACCCTAACCCTAAACCTAACCCTAACCCTTCCCCTAACCCTAACCCTAATCCTAACCTTAAATCTAACCCTAACCCTGACCTTAACCCTAAGCCTAACCCTAACCTAACCCTTACCCTTACCCTAACCCTAACCCTAACCTTAAACCCAAACCTAAACCTAACCCTAACCCTAACCCTAACCCTTACCCTAACCCTATCCCTAACCCTAACCCTAACCCTAATCCTTAAAGGTATCCTAACCCTAAACCTAACCTTAACCCCAACCCTAAACCTAACCCTAACTCTAAGCCTTACCCTTACCCTATCCCTAACCCTAAACCTAACCCTAACCCTAACCCTAACCATTACCCTAACCCTAACCCTAATCCTAACCCTAACCCTTACCCTTACCCTAACCCTAACCCTAACCCTAACTCTTATCCTTACCGTAACCCTAACGCTAACTCTAACCCTAAACCTAACCCTAACCCTAACCTAACCCTTACGCTTACCCTAACGCTAAACGTAAAATTAACCCTAACCCTAACCCTAAACCTAACCCTAATCGTAACCTTAACCCTAAACATTACTCTTACCCTAAACCTAACCTTAACCCTAACACTTACCCTTACCCTTACCCTAAACTTAATCCTAACCCTAACCCTAAACCTTACCCTTAGCCTAACCCTAAAACTAACCCTTACCCTACCCCTAACCCTAACTCTAACCCTTACAATTACCCTTACCCTTACCCTTACCCTAACCCTAAACCTAACCCTAACCCTAACCCTAACCCTAACCCTTCTCCTAACCCTATCCCTAATCCTAATCTTAAACCTAACCCTACCTCTGACCTTAACCCTAAGCCTAACCCTAACCTAACCCTTACCCTTACCCTAACCCTAACCCTAAACTTAACCCCAAATCTAAACCTAACCCTAAACCTAACCCTAACCCTTACCCTAACCCTATCCCTAACCCTAACCCTAACACTAATCCTTAAATGTATCCTAACCCTAAACCTAAACTTAACCCCAACCCTAAACCTAACCCTAACTCTAACCCTTACCCTTACCCTATCCCTAACCCTAAACCTAACCATAACCCTAACCCTAACCATTACCCTAACCCTAACCCTAATCCTAACCCTAACCCTTACCCTTACCCTAACCCTAACACTAACCCTAAACCTAAACCTAACCCTAACCCTTAAACTAACCCTACCCTAAACCTAACCCTAACCATAACCCTAACCCTAAGCCTAACCCCTAACCCCAAACCAAAACCTAACCCTAACCCTTACCCTAAACCTAACCCTTACCCTAACCCTAACCTTAACCCTAACCCTAACACTAACCCTAACAATTACACTTACCCTAACCCTAACACTAACCCTAACCCTAACCCTAACCTTAACCCCAACCCTAAACCTAATCCTAACCCTAACACTTACCCTTACCCTAACCCTAACCCTAACTCTACCCTTAACCCTAACCCTTAACCTAACCCTAACCCTAACACTTATCCTTACCCAAACCCGAACCCTAACCCTTACCCTAACCCTAACCCTAAACCTAACCCTAACCATTACCCTTACCCTAACCCTAACCCTAACCCTAACCTTAACCTTAAACCTAACCCTAACCCTAATCCTAACCCTTATCCTTACCGTAACCCTAACGCTAACTCTAACCCTAAACCTAACCCTAACCTAACCCTTACGCTTACCCCAACGCTAAACGTAACATTAACCCTAAACCTAACCCTAAACCTAAACCTAACCCTAACCTTAACCCTAAACCTTACTCTTACCCTAAACCTAACCTTAACCCTAACACTTACCCTTACCCTTACCCTAAACTTAACCCTAACCCTAACCCTAAACCTTACCCTTAGCCTAATCCTAAAACTAACCCTTACCCTACCCCTAACCCTAACTCTAACCCTTACAATTACCCTTACCCTTACCCTTACCCTAACCCTAAACCTAACCGTAACCCTAAACCTAACCCTAACCCTTCCCCTAACCCTAACCATAATCCTAACCTTAAACCTAACCCTAACCCTGACCTTAACCCTAAGCCTAACCCTAACCTAACCCTTACCCTTACCCTAACCCTAACCCTAACCTTAACCCCAAACCTAAACCTAACCCTAACCCTAACCCTAACCCTTACCCTAACCCTATCCCTAACCCTAAACCTAACCCTTACCTTTACCCTGACCCTAACATTAACCCTAACCCTAACCCTAACCCTAACCTTAATTGTAACATTTTTCCTTACCCTAACCCTAACCCTAAACCTAACCCTAAACCTAAACCTAACCCTTACCCTTACCCTAACCCTAACCCTTACACTAACACTTACCCTTACCTAACCCTAACCCTAATCCTAACTCTTTCCCTAACCCTAAACCTAACCCGAACCGTAACCCATAACACTAACCCTAACTCTAATCCTAACCCTTACCCTTACCCTAACACTAACCCTAACCCTAACCATAACCATAACCCTAATCCTAACCCTAAACCTAAACCTAACCCTAACCTTAACCCTAACCCTAACCCTAACCCTAACATAACCCTTACCCTTACCCTAACCTTAATCCGAAATTTAACCCCAACCTTAAACCTAACCCTAATCCTATCCCTAACCCTTACCCTAACCCTAACCGTAACCCTTACCCTAACTCTAACTCTAATCTTAACCCTAACCCTTACCCTTACTCTCACCCTAACCTTAACTCTAATGTTTATCCTTATGCTAACTCTAACCGTAAACCTAACCCTAACCCTAAACCTAACCCTAACCCTAACCTAACCCTTACGCTTACCCTAACGCTAAACGTAAAATTAACCCTAACCCTAACCCTAAACTTAACCCTAATCGTAACCTTAACCCTAAACATTACTCTTACCCTAAACCTAACCTTAACCCTAACACTTACCCTTACCCTTACCCTAAACTTAATCCTAACCATAACCCTAAACCTAACCCTAACCCTTACCCTTACCCTAACCCTAACCCAAACCCTAACCCTGACCATTACCTTAACCCTAAACCTTACCCTTACCCTAGCCCTCACCGTAACACTAACCCTAACCCTAACACTTACCCTAACCCTAACCCTAACCCTAACACATAACCTTACCCTAACCCTAACCCTAACCCTAACCCTAAATCTAACCCTAATCCTAACCCTAACCTTAACCCTAAGCATAACCCTAACCCTAACCCTAACCCTAATCCTTAAATGTATCCTAACCCTAAACCTAACCTTAACCCCAACCCTAAACCTAACCCTAACTCTAACCCTTACCCTTACCCTATCCCTAACCATAAACCTAACCCTAACCCTAACCCTAACCATTATCCTAACCCTAACCCTAATCCTAACCCTAACCCCTACCCTTACCCTAACCCTAACCCTAACCCTAAACCTAAACCTAACCCTAACCCTTAAACTAACCCTACCCTAAACCTAACCCTAACCCTAACCCTAACCCTAAGCCTAACCCCTAACCCTAAACCAATACCTAACCCTAACCCTTACCCTAACCCTAACCCTAACCCTAACCTTAACCCTAACCCTAACACTAACCCTAATCCTAACCCTAACCTTAGCCCTAACCCTAATCCTTGCCATTACCCTAACCCTAACTCTAAATCTAACCCTAACCCTAACACTTACCCTAACCCTAAACCTAACCCTTACATTAACCCTAATCCTAACCCTAAACACAAACTTAACCCTAACCCTAACCCTAACACTAACCCTTACCCTTACTCTAACACTAAGCCTAACCCTAACCTTAACCCTAACCCTAACCCTTACCCTAACCCTAATCCTAACCCTAAATTTAAACCTAACCCTAACCCTAACCTCAACCTTAACCCTAACCATAACCCTAACCTTAAACCTTACCCTTAACCTGACACTAAGCCTAAGCCTAACCTAACCCTAACCCTTACCATAACCATAACCCTAATCATAACCCTAAACCTAACCCTAATCCTAACCTTAACCCTAACCCTAACCTTAACTCTAAAATTTATCCTTACCCTACCCTAACCCTAAACCTAACCCTAACCCCAAACCTAACCCTTACCCTTACCCTAACCCTAACCCTAACCCTAACCCTAACCCTGACCCTAACTTTAACCCTAACCCTTACACTTACCCTAACCCTAACCGTAACACTAACCCTAACCCTAACACTTACCCTAAGCCTAACCCTAAACCTAAAGCTAACCCTAATCCTAACCCTAACCCTAACCCTAAGCATAACCCTAACCCTAAACCTAACCCTAATCCTTCAATGTACCCTAACCCTAAACCTAACCTTAACCCCAACCCTATACCTAACCCTAACCCTAACCCTTACCCTTACCCTATCCCTAACCCTAAACCTAACTCTAACCCTAACCCTAACCATTACCCTAACCCTAACCCTAATCCTAACCCTAAACCTTACCCTTACCCTAACCCTAACCCTAAACATAACCCTAACCCTAACCCTTAAACTAACCCTTCCCTAACCCTAACCCTAACCCTAAGCCTAACCCCTAACTCTAAACCAAAACCTAAACCTAATCCTCACCCTTATCCTAAACCTAACCCTAACACTAACATTTACCCTTACCCTAAACCCTACCCTAACCCTAATCCTAACCCTAACCCTTCCCCTAAACCTGACCCTAACCCTAACCCTTACACTTACCCTAACCCAAAACTAACCCTAACCCTAACCCTAACCCTTACCCTTACCCTAACCCTATCCCTAACCCTAACCTTAAACCTAACCCTAACCCTAACCCTAACCCTAACCCTTACCCTAACCTAACCCTAACCCTTACCCCAACCCTAACCCTAACCCTAACCTTAAACCTAACCCTAACACTAACCCTAACAATTACCCTTACCCTAACCCTAACACTAACCCTAAGCCTAACCCTAAACTTAACCCTAACCCTAATCCTTGCCCTTACCCTAACCCTAACTCTAACTCTAACCCTAACCCTAACACTTAACGTAACCCTAACCCTAACCCTTACCCCCACCCTAATCCTAACTCTAAACTCAAACTTAACCCTAACACTAACCCTAACCCTAACCCTTACCCTTACTCTAACACTAAGCCTAACCCTAACCTTAACCCTAACCCTAACCCTTACCCTAACCCTACCCCTAATCCTAACCCTAAATCTAACCCTAACCCTAACCCTAACCTCAACCTTAACCCTAACCATAACCCTAACCCTAAACCTTACCCTTACCCTAACATTAAGCCTAACCCTAACCCTAACCCTAACCCTTACCCTAACCATAACCCTAATCATAACCCTAAACCTAACCCTAATCCTAACCTTAACCCTAACCCTAACCTTAACTCTAACATTTATCCTTACCCTAACCCTAAACCTAAACCTAACCCTAACGGTGAGCCTAAATTTAACCCTAACCCTTACCCTTGCCCTAACACTAACCGTAAACCTAACCCTAACCCTAACACTTACCCTAACCCTAACCCTAAGCCTAAACCTAACCCTAACCCCAACACATAACCTTACCCTAAACCTAACCCTAACCCTAACCCTAACCCTAACTCTAAACATAACCCTAATCCTACCCCTAACCCTAACTCTAAGCATAACCCTAACTCTAATCCTAAACCAAATCCTTAAACGTACCCTAACCCTAAACCTAACCTTAACCCCAACCCTAAACCTAACCCTAACCCTAACCCTAACCCTAACCCTTACCCTTACCCTATCCCTAACCCTAAACCTAACCCTAACCCTACCCTAAACATTACCTTAACCCTAACCCTAACCTAACCCTAAACCTTACCCTTACCCGAACCCTAACCCTAACCCTAAACCTTACCCTAGTCCTAACTCGTAACCGTAACCCTATACCTAACCCTAACCCTAAACCTAAACCTTACCCTTACCCTTACCCTATCCCTAACCCTAAACCTAACCCTAACCCTAACCCTAACCCTTACCATTACCCTAACCCTAACCCTTAAACTAAACCTAACCCTAACCCTAACCCTTACACTAACCCTAACCCTAGTCCTAACTCCTAACCTTAACAGTAAACCTAACTCTAACCCTAACCCTAACCCTAACCATTACCCTAACTCTAACCCTAATCCTTACCCTAACCCTAACCCTAACCCTAACCTTAAACCTAACCCTAACCCTAATCCTAACCCTAACCTTAACCCTAAACCTAACCCTAACCCTTACACTAACCCTAACCCTAACCCTGAACCTAACACTAACCCTAACCCTAACCCTAACCCTAATCCTTACCCTTATCCTAAACCTAACCCTAACACTAACATTACTCTTAACCTAAACCCTACCATAACCCTTACGCTAACCCTAACCCTAACCCTACCCTAACCCTAATCCTAACCCTAACCCTTACCCTTACCCTAACCCTAACCCTAACCCTAACCCTAACCCTTACCATAACCCTAACCCTAAACCTTACCCTTACCTTAACCCTAACCCTAATCCTATCTGTTACGCTTCCCTAATGCTAAACCTAACCCTAACCCTAACCCTAACCCTAACCCTTACCCTTACCCTAATCCGAAACCTAACCGTAACCATAAACCTAACCCTAACCCAAACCCTAACCCTTACCTTAACCCTAACCCTAACACTTACCCTTACCCTAACCCTAACCCTAACCTTAACCCCAACCCTAAACCTAATCCTAACCCTAACCTTAACCCTAAACCTAACCCTAACCCTTGCCCTTACCCTAACCCTAACCCTGAACCTAACACTAACCCTAACCTGCCGGGGCCAACCGGCAGCAAACCAGGGTTCGCAGATTGGGGTTCCTGAAATAGGGGGCAAGGACTAGGAAGAATTAGAAGAGAGACAAACAGATGGGGTTCAGGAGGGCTACAGCCCAAATCAGGAGCCACAGCTTAAGAAGCCTGTCGCCCAAGACCGTAGCCCAGTTTATTTCCAGTTCTCAATCTTAAATACACATCTTTAAACTAGGGAACTGCCAGGGGCTACATTCGTACAAACAGTATCAAGTCTGAAATAGGTTGAATGAGAAGCTATCAAGTCCCAAACAGGTTAAATGAGAAGCTATTGACACAGCCCAAAATCATGATAAGAGCTTACTTCCTTGTGTACTCAATTGTGCGGGTCCAAGGTCACTGACCCCACAGTCAGTCCCCAACATCTCCCCCGTCTTTATTTTAAAAGAAACACAAGTGCAATTTTTTTACTCTTTTCTATACCCCTAATTTATCCTGTCACATTTTCCAAAAATGACTTTGGTCCCTTGGTCTGACGGGGATTGATGGGCGGAGATTCAACTTCTGTGACTTCTTCAAGCTGACTCAGGGGTGTTGTCTCTGTGCTTGACGAGGGACCTTAAGAAGCCTAGCCTGTTTTAACAAGGGGTTGCAAGGATTAGATATTAGGAACAATAATTTACTCCAAACTAGAGATCATATTTGACATTTAACAACTGCACAAACCATCTTTGGCTACAATAGTGTAGCTTACATAGCACCCATTTGCAAAGGCTTTTTCTTGATTGTCTGGGGAACTAAATTTCTGCAACCTTAAACAATGCTTTAGTTGTCAGATCCACAAACTTTCCTGAATTTGTGGCTGGAGTCAAATCAAACTTTACTCAGAACTTTAAACTACCACTATCACAGATGATTGACAAGTTCCTGCCCAGTTATGGAAGGCACGGGCATTAGTAAGGCATGCTTACAAACTATTCTATGACCTCCCGGCTCTGATTAATATTGAATGGCCAAGCACGAGTGACTCTAGGATCTGACACCAACTCTGCCATCCATGCAGAGGCTTTCTGCATCTGGATGCTTCGTTGTCCCAGTAGTGTCTCTCCACACAGGGATAAACATCCCATGGGCATTTCACTTGCTTGGTTGCTGGACTTGAACTCGGGGTCTGGGTACTGTCCCTCAGCTCTCCAGCTCAAGGCTAGCACTCTGCCACTTTGAGCTCCAAAGCAACTCTGCCTCAATTAGCACTCTGCTGCCAGATTAGACACCACAGTCTCACAGGGACTTTGCTTTGCCCGGGGTTGGCTCAGAACTGCAGTTTTCAGATCAGTGAGTCCTACAAAAGGCCACGTTACTCCAATTAAAGCAACAAGGTGGTCAACACAGAAATAGTCTCTAAGCATGAGCTTACCTAGAACCTGGTAAAAGCCAAAGTTACATCTGAATAAGGATTGCTGTACTTCTCCATGGGCTAGCTGGAAGTTATTTTGGTAGTCCTGATTTTCCCTTTTTCTATTTCTTAAAACATTTAAGACAACTTCACTTTCAAATATTATTCAGAAACCCAATTCTAATGTTCTTTAAAACGTTTACACTTTTTAAACTTAAACACTTAACATTTTAGTCTTCATTTGCATTTGAAAAACCTTTAAGGGCTCAAGGCACTCCCTTTTCTCCAGGTCTCCTTGGGCTGAAGGAACGCCCTTTGCCTTCAGGCCTCCTTTTAGAAGCAATCCAGTAACATGAAACCAAATCATACAGAGATAAACCTTTAAACATTCCTTTAAAATACTAATCACATTATCCACATTTTACCATTAGATTTCTAGTGTCAGTTTGCAAGAAAAGAAAGACAGACAAAGGTTCTGACGTTAATGAACAATTTTACATTTAAATCTCTAATACATGTCTCCAAATTTTAACTTAAGGTAATAAATCCCAAATTCCCTAATACCTCTGTGCTAAACAGGATACAATGTTTACAGTGTAAACAGCTGTATGCCTTGCAATAAAATGCAGATTTCAGGATCTAGAAAAATTTTTACCAGTTTTTCTTTAAGACAATGCAATAATCCTTTGAGGCATAGTAAACATTCAAACCTAATATTTTTGTTGAAGTTTTAAGCTTAGATTCACCCAATTGTCTTTGTGTTTAAGTATAAATTTATCCATTGTTTTATACAGCATGCTGACAATTTAACCCTGAACATGTTCACTCACTCATTCACACACATTCATACTCAAAGATCATAAAGCGCGCAAAATTAATATCGGCTGTTCAATTTCCGGAAGTTTGTGTCAAGAGAGTTTTGCCAATTTTACTCTTACAGATGAGAACCAAGTTCAAAACAAAACTTTTTGCAAGGCAACTTAGCTGGAATTTATTTTTCCAGGGCTAGTTACAACTGCAGACATGGGGGAGCGGCCATGCTAGGCCCAGAAATGTTCAAAAAAATAACAAGGATGTGTGCTTGAGTACGCACAGAAAAACCATAAGGATCCATACTTAGAAATGGTACCAATTTTAAAGACAAAACTGGACAAGGAAAAACATGTAACACGAACAAGACAGAGAAACGGAGACTTTTAAATAATCAGACATTGACATATAACAAGAAAATTGGACTCAATCAGATACACTTAACACAAAAAACATGAGCTCAAATGAATGTTTTCGCCAAACAGTTATTTTTAGATTTAGACATGTCTTGCTGGTGGGACTCTCAGGTATGCCTTGTTATCGACAAGAAACTCAGAAGGGGAGGGGGGGTCAAGGCGTCCCTTGACCACCCAGGCCTCTGTTTTAGGCCCACAGTGCACCTTTTCAAACAAACAAACAAAAATAAAATAAAATAAAATGAAATGAAATAAAACGCAGACATTCAAGGGGGTCAGCCGACTTCTGCTTACCTCTGGAGGCCTTTGCTTTTCACCTGGGCATCTTTTACAAAAAAGGTTATTAAGAAGAGGGCTGGTAAAGACAAAATAATGTCACATATTAAATTGTGTAGAGTCAATAAATATGTTAAAAGGTCCCTACATAATAGTAAAAGGAGGAGAAACACAGCTTATATGAATGTGTGGAACAAGTGGATCAGTAGCAGTCCCGATTGACATGCACAAATAACTCAGGTCCTTCCCACGTCGCAGGATGCACCACTGGAGGGTTGGGGGTGTAGGCCCAGTGAGTCGCTGCTTGGATGGCCACTGTCACTCTCCACGATCCGAACGCAGCGTTCAGGCAGCCAGCGGGTGTCATTTTCTCCTTGTGAAAAAACACATACATGCCCTCGACCCCAGGTTAGAACAGGATCGGGTCCATGCCAAGCACCAGTTAGGGGATCCTTCCATTTTACTAAGGCAAAAGGACGCTGCGCTCTTTTTTCCCAGAATCGCTGAGCAGCAGATAAATTATTTGAATCCAAATTCAAAAAATTTAAAACAAATAAAGTATGATTAAGTATATTCACAGGGGTAGCGGGATATGACTCTCCTTTCTGTATTTTAGCAATTTGATGTTTTAATAATCCATTAGCTCTCTCCACAATGCCTTGACCTTGAGGATTGTAAGGAATGCCTGTAATATGAGTGATATTATAGGAATGGCAGAAGGATTGAAATGCTCGGCTTGCATAGCCAGGGCCATTATCTGTTTTTATTTGCGAGGGAATCCCCATTTCAGCAAAGCATCGAATGCAGTGAGAGATACAATGTTTAGTGGCTTCCCCAGCAAGGGGGGTGGCCAAGATAAAATTAGAATAAGTATCTACAGTAACATGGACATATTTTAATCGGCCAAATGATGGAACATGTGTGACATCCATCTGCCAAATGTGATTAGAAAGCAGTCCTCGTGGATTTATACCTAAATGGGGGGCTGGTGAAAAAGGGACACAGTTGGAGCAAGTCTTAACTATTTGACGTGCCGCTTCTCTAGATAATTTAAACTGTCGGCGCAAGGCTCGGCTGTTTTGATGATGGATGGCATGTGACTGCTTAGCAAGTTCAACCTGAGTTAAGTAAACCCTGGTGGCTGAGTCAGTAACTGCATTGCCCTCACTTAAAGGGCCAGGAAGATTAGTGTGAGCTCGAACAAAGCCAAAAAAACAGGGGTGGTTGCGAGAACACAGCAAAGTTTGTACTTGGCGAAATTGGGTCTGAATATTGGAGTTAGTAGTTCCAATAAAGGGAACAGTTTCTATGACTTGAAGAGCACGAATTACATATTGACTGTCTGAGTATAAGTTAAAGGGCTCGTCTTGTAACAGGACGAGTGCTTGTAAAACAGCCTCTAATTCCACCTCTTGGGCGGAGGAAAAACCCGTAACCCAAGATTGAGTTTTCCCATTAATGGTCAAAGCAGCCTTTCCATTAGAGGATCCATCTGTAAATACCAAAGCAGCAGAAGATAAAGGCGAGGCCTGTACTATGGAAGGAAATAGAAACGTATGACACGCAGCAAATTGGAGAAGTTTGTTAGACGGGTAGTGATGCAAAATTTTCCCCGTATAATTGGCCCAAGCAATGGCCCAAGGATCGCAATGGGCGAATAGCCAATCTTGTTGTTGTAAATTATATGGGACACAGATAAAATGAGGTTCCTGACCTAAATATTTACGGGAATCCACTCGGCACATGTGTATCAGATTAGCTACCAATTCGTAGTAGGGGGTCAGCACTTTGCCGGGTGTTGATGGTAGATAAAGCCATAAAAGTGGGCCATCCTGCCACAATACAGCAGTTGGGGAGTGAGAAGTAGCTAAAATATAAACTCCCCATGGTTTAGAATAGTCACAATAGGTCATTTGTTGCTGGGAAATTGCCTTTTCTACAATTTGGATGGCCCTCCTGGCGTCAGGATTTAATTCACGCAAGGATGTAGGGTTGGTATCTCCTTTTAAGAGATCAAAAAGGGGTTTTAACTCTCCTGTGGAGAGCTTTAGATAAGGCCGAAGCCAATTTATATCTCCTAAGAATTGCTGAAAATCATGAAGAGTTCTTAAGTGGGAAGTTTTTAATTGTATTTTTTGGCTTTTAAAATAGTGTGGGCCTAATATATGGCCTAGATATGTAAAAGGGGGGTGTTCCTGAACCTTTTCAGCTGCTATTATAAGGCCAAAGAGGCTCAGATCTTGCTTTAGTTGTCCAAAGGCTTGTCGTACGACAATAGGGTCAGAACAAGCCAACAAGATGTCATCCATATAATGAACAATATAAACAGAAGAAAATTTTTCACGAGTGGAATTAATGGCTCTAGCTACAAAACTTTGACATAAAGTTGGGCTATTTGCCATGCCCTGTGGGAGCACAAGCCAGTGATATCGCTTCATGGGTTCTTTAAAATTAACAGAGGGGACGCTGAAGGCAAAGCGCTTACAGTCTTGAGGCGCCAGGGGTATAGTATAGAAACAATCCTTCAAATCTATAATAATCTTATAAGTATCCTTTGGGATTGCCATGGGTGAAGGCAAGCCAGGCTGTAGGGCCCCCATCAGTTCCATTGTGGCATTTATTTTTCTCAAATCCTGTAACAGCCTCCATTTACCTGACTTTTTCTTTATAACAAAAATTGGAGAATTCCATGGAGAGTTAGAAGGGGCCACATGCCCCAAGTCCAGCTGTTCCTGTACCAGCTGCTGTACTGCAATGATCTTTTCTAGTGAAAGAGGCCACTGTTCAACCCATACCGGTTGTTCAGAGAGCCAATTTATGGGATCAGCATGAGGGGGAGGGCAAACGACAGCTCCCGTCAAGGGATACCCTAATCCTTGTCTCGTAGGGTGAGACTGGGGTTGGAGTGGCTCTAGCTCCCCCTGTGCTGCTCGGCCTAGTCCCCTAAAGGGGAGGAGGCCTTGATCAAGTAACTGCTTAGTGACCGCAGCACTAGGACTAAACATATACACTCCCATTTTTTCCATGATATCACGACCCCATAAATTAATTGGCAGATAATCCAGGACAAATGTCTGAAAATGACCAGAGTGCCCTTCCTCATCTCTCCAAACAAGGATCGCACTGCTCTGCTGTGGGTCAGTTGCTTGCCCAACCCCCTGTAGGGAAGTCATAGAGATTGTCAGGGGCCATTGGGCTGGCCAATGCTTTTTAGATATCACAGACACATCTGCTCCAGTGTCTAATATTCCTTTAAAGGACTTTTCTTGTATAAATATAGTCATCTCAGGCCTCTCTTGTTTTATGCTTTGTACCCAATAGATATCAGAAGATCTAAATCCTCTCTGTCCACATGGGGAATTAGCAGGGAGGTAAAGGCACAAGTATTAATTGTGCTAATTTTTGACCGGCTGGGATCGATACCACGTGTTTCGGGGCAGAGGCCATAACTTTGATTTCTCCAGTAAAATCCTGGTCAATTTTGCCAGGTGTAATCTGTATCCCTTTAAGGGCTGAGCTACTTCGCCCTAACAGCAATCCAGCCACTCCCGGGGGAAGGGGGCCGAAGACCCCCATGGGGAGAGCTTGTGTCCCCATCTCTGGGGTCAATACTGAGCAGGGGGCGGAACAGAGGTCCAATCCTGCACTGCCTGGGGTGGCACGGAGGAGGCTGGAGACTGATCTTGGGGGGTTGTTAGAAGATGCACTTGTGGCCGAGAAGAGGGAGGGACTGCCCCATGGTTTTGCGGGGCCAGGGGCTGGCCCCCTCTCCAGTTTCCCGAAAGCGGGCGGCCATTGCGATCTGTTCTTGACCTGCAATCTTTAGCCCAGTGCTTCCCTTTACCACAGCGTGGACATGTGCCAGGTGATTTTTCTCTCTTTTGCCTGGCCTGGCGTGGGCATTGCGTCATCCAATGTCCTATTTGTCCACAAGAAAAGCAACGCCCTGGGGGTCTAGCATCCCGAGAATGCCGCTGACCTCTATATTTTAGAGACTCACTAACAGTCTTTCCTTGAGGAGCGGCGGCTAAAGTAAGGCCTTGTACATGGGAGGGTCCAATATCAGCACACAGTGAAATAAAGTCCGTGATTCCTCCCTTATTCCTATGGGGTCTGATAGCCGCCTGACAGGCGGCGTTGGCATTTTCATAGGCTATGTGTCTAACTATACTCTCCCTTGCATTCTCATCTTGTACTAGGCAGTCTGCAGTCTCCATTAATCGAGACAAAAATTCTAGATAAGGTTCATTCGGTCCCTGTTTAACTTCTACTAGATTTTTTGTACGATTGGAATTGCATAACTTTTTCCAAGCCTCTCTCGCCGCAGCATTTATTTGTAAATAGGCCTCCTTTGCATAACCCAATTGATCTTCGGTGTTTTTATAGGTTTCCTCTCCTAACAACTGATCAACAGTGTAAGGCAGGTTCTTAGACCTATTTGTTTCAATTTTAGCCCGACACTGTGCAGTGAACTCTGTCTCCCATAATAAGTACTCTCCTGCACTAAGGCATGCTCTGGCAAGCCGCTTCCAGTCATTTGGGCATGCAATACCAGCACACGCGGCCTCCAATATTACTTGAGTAAAAGGGGCAGTTGGCCCATATTGGGAGCAGGCATTTTTTAAATCCTGTAATAGTTTAACAGGAACAGGCTGATGGTATACTTGTTCATCATGATCAACTAAACTAGGGAAGCATCGAGGCCCTGAAATACCTTCCCTCTCTCTAGCAGCCTGAGTCAGGTTTAATTGCGATGCACTGTGCCTGGTTGTAGTGCCTGTTAAAAGGGACTTGTTGCTAGGGCCTTTAGGCTTGCCTAAAAGTTGAGAAAGGGATTGAGGCCGTAAGGCTGCAGCCGGAGGCGGTGGGTGTGAGGGGTAAGGTTTAGAATCAGACACCATAGTGGCCTGAGGGTCATATTTCTTTCCTACTTCTGGGGGGGCTCTCTGCTCTGTCCCCATTTTCGATAGAAGATGTAGCATTTCTTCTAACTTCTTCTCTATCGTAGCCACCCAGCCCTCCAATGACTCATCATAACTTTCCTCCTTGGTATTCAGACCTGAATTCTGATACTCAATATCTACTGGTTGTTGTTCCCTTTGCAAGATCTCACTTAGACTCTCTTGGGCTGCGGCATATGGCTCAGCCTCAGGTTCTTCAGAAGGGTCCTTTAACTCATAAAGCTCCCTTAATTCAAGATTAAGTTCAGCATTTTCATGTAGAGGATCTATGTATTCACTTACTAAACTCCATACAGTAGCAGCCTCTATTGGGGTCTTCTCGGGGCCATATACATCATAATAATCTAGAATTCTTTTTCCTATCCGCTGCCAGGCTTTTTGGAATTCCTCCTCTATAGACCTTGGGCATGCCTCCTCGACAAACTGTAGGAAGCTCTGAAGCACCCCTTTTTCCACCCGCGTTCCGTGGGCTTCAAATAGGCCTGTTAAGATCGGTAGAAAAAACCCATGGCTAGTAGCTTGACCCATAATTTTTACTCCTGACTATACACTCTCTTAAGATCTTCTCTTAATAGTCCTACGATGTGTTACTCACCACAGGGAGGGGTCCTTCACCTTCGGCCCAGATTTTCAGGGTCCCTGTTCAGGCGCCAGATGCCGGGGCCAACCGGCAGCAAACCAGGGTTCGCAGATTGGGGTTCCTGAAATAGGGGGCAAGGACTAGGTAAAATTAGAAGAGAGACAAACAGATGGGGTTCAGGAGGGCTACAGCCCAAATCAGGAGCCACAGCTTAAGAAGCCTGTCGCCCAAGACCGTAGCCCAGTTTATTTCCAGTTCTCAATCTTAAATACACATCTTTAAACTAGGGAACTGCCAGGGGCTACATTAGTACAAACAGTATCAAGTCTGAAATAGGTTGAATGAGAAGCTATCAAGTCCCAAACAGGTTAAATGAGAAGCTATTGACACAGCCCAAAATCATGATAAGAGCTTACTTCCTTGTGTACTCAATTGTGCGGGTCCAAGGTCACTGACCCCACAGTCAGTCCCCAACACTAACCCTAACCCTAACCCTAATCCTTACCCTTATCCTAAACCTAACCCTAACACTAACAATTACCCTTATCCTAAACCCTACCATAACCCTTACCCTAACCCTAACCCTAACCCTACCCTAACCCTAACCCTAACCCTAACCCTTACCCTTACCCTAACCCTAACCCTAACCCTAACCCTAACCCTAACCCTTACCATAACCCTACCCTAAACCTTACCCTTACCATAACCCTAACCATAATCCTAACTGTTACGCTTCCCTAATGCTAAACCTAACCCTAACCCTAACCCTAACCCTAACCCTTACCCTTACCCTAATCCGAAACCTAACCGTAACCGTAACCCTAACCCTAACCCAAACCCTAAACCTTACCTTAACCCTAACCCTAACACTTACCCTTACCCTAACCCTAACCCTAACCTTAACCC
>JANJXV010000053.1:4040000-4097500 GCA_024803745.1 Megascapheus bottae | reverse complement strand
TAAACCTAACCCTAACCCTTACCCTTACCCTAACCCTAACCCTAAACCTAACCCTAACCATGACCATTACTTTAACCCTAAACCTTACCCTTACCCTAACCCTAACTGTAACACTAACCCTAACCCTAACACTTACACTAACCATAACCCTAACCCTAACACATAAACTTACCCTAACCCTAACCCTAACCCTAGACCTAACCCTAATCCTAACCCTAACCTTAACCCTAAGCATAAC
The DNA here is from genome assembly GCA_024803745.1 of Megascapheus bottae. Classification (NCBI taxonomy): domain Eukaryota; kingdom Metazoa; phylum Chordata; class Mammalia; order Rodentia; family Geomyidae; genus Megascapheus; species Megascapheus bottae. The sequence continues at coordinate 4,097,262 of JANJXV010000053.1, read as the reverse complement.
CCTAACCCTAACCCTAACCCTAATCCTTAAATGTATCAAAACCTAAACCTAACCTTAACCCCAACCCTAAACCTAACCCTAACTCTAACCCTTACCCTTACCCTATCCCTAACCCTAACCTAACCCTAACCCTAACCCTAACCATTACCCTAACCCTAACCCTAATCCTAACCCTAACCCTTACCCTTACCCTAACCCTAACCCTAACCCTAACCCTAACCTTAACCCTAACCCTAATCCTTGTCATTACCCTAACCCTAAATCTAACTCTAACCCTAACCCTAACACTTACCCTAACCCTAAACCTAACCCTTACATTAACCCTACTTCTAACCCTAACCTCAAACTTAACCCTAACCCTAACCCTAACCCTAACCCTTACCCTTACTCTAACACTAAGCCTAACCCTAACCTTAACCCTAACCCTAACCCTTACCCTAACCCTAATCCTAACCCTAAATTTAACCCTAACCCTAACCCTAACCTCAACCTTAACCCTAACCATAACCCTAACCTTAAACCTTACAATTACCCTAACACTAAGCCTAACCCTAACCCTAACCCTAACCCTTACCATAACCATAACCCTCATCATAACCCTAAACCTAACCCTAATCCTAACCTTAACCCTAACCCTAAACTTAACTCTAAAATTTATCCTTACCCTACCCTAACCCTAAACCTAACCCTAACCCCAAACCTAACGCTTACCCTTACCCTAACCCGAACCCTAACCCTAACCCTAACCCTGACCCTAACTTTAACCCTAACCCTTACCCTTACCCTAACCCTAACCGTAACACTAACCCTAACCCTAACACTTACCGTAACCCTAACCCTAACCCTAACCCTAACACATAACCTTACCCTAACGCTAACCCTAATCCTAACCCTAAACCTAACCCTAATCCTAACCCTAACCCTAACCCTAAGCATAACCCTAACCCTAAACCTAACACTAATCCTTCAATGTACCCTAACCCTAAACCTAACCTTAACCCCAACCCTAAACCTAACCCTAACCATAACCCTTACCCTTACCCTATCTCTAACCCTAAACCTAACCCTAACCCTAACCCTAACCATTACCCTAACCCTAACCCTAACACTAATCCTAACCATAACCCTTACCCTTACTCTAACCCTAACCCTAACCCTAAACATAACCCTAACCCTAACCCTTAAACTAACCCTTCCCTAAGCCTAACCCTAACCCTAACCCTAAGCCTAACCCCTAAATCTAAACCAAAACCTAACCCTAATCCTTACCCTTATCCTAAACCTAACCCTAACACTAACATTTACCCTTACCCTAAACCCTACCCTAACCCTAATCCTAACCCTAACCCTTACCTTAACCCTAACCCTAACCCTAACCCTTACACTTACCCTAACCCTAAAACTAACCCTAACCCTAACCCTAACCCTTAACCTTACCCTAACCCTAACCCTAACCCTATCCTTAAACCTAACCCTAACCCTAACCCTAACCTTACCCTAACCTAAACCTAACCCTTACCCTAACCCTAACCCTAACCCTAACCTTAACGCTAACCCTAACACTAACCCTAACAATTACCCTTACCCTACCCCTAACACTAACCCTAACCCTAACCCTAACCTTAACCCTAACCCTAACCCTAATCCTTGCCCTTACCCTAACCCTAACCCTTACCCTAACCCTAATCCTAACCCTAACCTCAAACTTAACCCTAACCCTAACCCTAACCCTTACCCTTACTCTAACACTAAGCCTAACCCTAACCTTAACCATAACCCTAACCCTTACCCTAACCCTACCCCTAAGCCTAACCCTAAATCTAACCCTAACCCTAACCCTAACCTCAACCTTAACCCTAACCATAACCGTAACCCTAAACCTTACCCTTACCCTAACACTAAGGCTAACCGTAACCCTAACCCTTACCCTAAACCTTAACCTTACCCTAAACCTAACCCTAACCCTTAAACTAACTCTAACCCTAATCCTAACCCTAACCCTAACACTAACCCTAAACCTAACCCTAACCCTTACCGTAATCCTAAACCTTACCCTTTCCCTAAACTTAACGCTAACCCTTACACTAACCCTAACCCTAACCCTAATCCTAAACCTTACCCTAACCCTAACCCTCACCCTTAACCCAAACCTAACCCTAACCCTAAACCTAATCCTTACCCTAACCCTAACCCTAGGCCTAACCCCTAACCCTAAACCTATACCTAACTCTAAACCTAACCCTAACCCTAACCATAACCCTTACCCTAACTCTAACCCTAACCCTTACCCTCACCTTAAACCTAGCCCTAACCCTAACCTTAACCCTAACCCTAATCATAATCCTAACCCTAACCTTAACCCTAACCCAAATCCTAACCCTTGCCCTTACCCTAACCCTAAGCATAAACCTAACACTAACCCTAACCCTAACCCTAAACCTAACCCTTACCCTTATCCTAAACCTAACCCAAAACCTAACCCTCACTTTAAAACTAACACTATCCCTAACCTCTAACCCTAACCCTAAACCTAACCCTAATCCTTACCCTTATCCTAAACCTAACCCTAACACTAGCACTTACCCTTACCCTAAACCCTACCCTAACCCTAACCCCAACCCTAATGCTTACCCTAACCCTAACCCTAACCCTTACCCTTACCCTAACCCTAAACCTAACCCTAACCCTAACCCTTACCCTTACCCTAACCCTAAACCTAACCCTAAACCTAAGCCTAACCCTAACCCTAAACCTTACCCTTACCTTAACCCTAACCCTAACACTAACCCTTACGCTTACCCTAACGCTAACCCTAACCCTAACCCTAACCCTAACCCGAACACATACCGTTACCCTAACTCTAACCCTAAACGGAACCCTAACCCTAACCCTAACCTTAACCCCAACCCTAAACCTAATCCTAACCCTAACACTTACCCTTACCCTAACCCTAACCCAACTCTAACCCTAACTCTAACCCTTAACCTAACCCTAACCCTAACCCTAACCCTAACACTTATCCTTACCCAAACCCTAACCCTAACCCTAACCCTAACCCTAACCCTAACCCTTACCCTTACTCGTACCCTAAACCTAACCTTAACCCTAACACTTACCCTTAGCCTTACCCTAACCTTAACCCTAACCCTAACCCTAAACCTTATCCTTACCCTAACCCTAAAACTAACATTTACCCTACCCCTAACCCTAACTCTAACCCTTACAATTACCCTTACCCTTACCCTTACCCTAACCCTAAACCTAACCCTAACCCTAACCCTAACCCTAACCCTTACCCTAACCCTAACCCTAATCCTAATATTAAACCTAACCCTAACCCTGACCTTAACCCTAAGCCTAACCCTATCCTAACCCTTACCCTTGCCCTAAACCTAACCCTAAACCAAACCCTAACCCTAACCTAACCCTTACCTTTACCCTATCCCTAACCCTAACCTCAACTCCAAACTTAAACCTAACCCTAACCCTAACCCTAACCCTAACTCTAACTCTAACCCTAACCCTTACCCTAACCCTAACCCTAACCCTAACCATAACCTTACCCTTACCCTCACCATAACCTTAACCCTAACCCTAACCCTCACCCTAACCCTTACCCTTACCCTCACCCTAACCTTAACCCTAACCCTAACCCTAACCCTAACCTTTATTGTAACATTTTTCCTTACCCTAATCCAAAACCTAAACCTAACCCTAATCCTAACCCTAACCTTAACCCTAAGCATAACCCTAACCCTAACCCTAACCCTAATCCTTAAATGTACCCTAACCCTAAACCTAACTTTAACCCCAACCCTAAACCTAACCGTAACCCTAAACCTTACCCTTACCCTATCCCTAACCCTAAACCTAATCCTAACCCTAACCCTTACCCGTAACCTAACCCTAACCCTAACCCTAAACCTAACCCTAACCCTAACCCTAACCCTACCCTAACCCTAACCCTAACCCTAACCCTAACCCTAAGCCTAACCCCTAACCCTAAACCAAAACCTAACGCCAATCCTTTCCCTTATCCTAAACCTAACCCTAACACTAACATTTACCCTTACACTAAACCCTAACCTAACCCTAATCCTAACCCTAACCCTTACCCTAACCCTAACCCTAACCCTAACCCGTACACTTTCCCTAACCCTAAAACTAACCCTAACCCTAACCCTAACCCTTACCCTTACCCTAACCATAAACCTAAGCCTAACCTTAAACCTAATCCTAACCCTAACCCTAACCCTAACCCTTACCCTAACCTAACCCTAACCCTTACCCTAACCCTTATACTTACCCTTACCCTAACCTTAACTCTAATATTTATCCTTATGCTAACCCTAACCCTAAACCTAATCCTAACCCTAACCTTAATCCTAAACCTTACCCTTAACCTAAACCTAACCCTAACCCTAACACTCACCCTTACCCTTACCCTAACCATAACCCTAACCATAACCCTAAACCTTACACTTACCCTAACCCTAACTCTAATCATTACCCTAACCCTAACCCTAACTCTTACCCTTACCCTTACCCTAACCCTAACCTTAACTCTAATATTTATCCTTATGCTAACCCTAACCCTAAACCTAATCCTAACCCTAACCTTCATCCTAAACCTTACCCTTACCCTAAACCTAACCCTAAACCTAACACTCACCCTTACCCTTACCCTAACCATAACCATAACCATAACCCTAAACCTTACCCTTACCCTAACCCTAACTGTAACCATTACCGTAACCCTATCCCTAACTCTTACCCTTACCCTTACACTTACCCTTAACCTAACCCTAAACCTAACTTTAACCCTAACCCTAACCCTAACCCTTACCCTTACCCTAACCCTAACCCTAACCCTAACCCTTACTCTAACACTAACCTTAACCCTAACCCTTACCCTTACCCTAACCCTAACCCTAACCCTAACCCTTACTCTAACACTAACCCTAACCCTAACCCTTACCCTTACCCTAACCCTAACCCTAACGCTAATACTTACCCTAACCCTAACCCTAACCATAACCATAACCCTTTCCCTAACCCTAACCCTAACCCTAACCCTAACACCTAACCCTAAACCTTACCCTAACCCTAACCATAAACCTAACCATAACCCTTACCCTTAACCAAACCTAAATCTCACTCTAACCCTAACCCTAACCCTAATCTTTAAACTAACCCTAACCCTAACCCTAACCCTTACCCTGACCTACCCTAACCCTTACCCTAACCCTAACCCTAACCCTAACCCTAACCTTAACCCTAACGCTAACCCTAACCCTAACCCTTACACTTACCTTAACCCTAACCTTAACCTAACCCTAAACCTAACCCTAACCCTAACCTTAACAGTAAGACTAAACCTTGTCCTTACCCTAACCCTAACCCTAAACCTAACCCTAACCCTAACCTTAACCATAACCCTTACCCTTACCCTTACCCTAAACCTAACCTTAACCCTAACACTTACCCTTAGCCCTACCCTAACCTTAACCCTAACCCTAACCCTAAACCTTATCCTTACCCTAACCCTAAAACTAACATTTACCCTACCCCTAACCCTAACTCTAACCCTTACAATTACCCTTACCCTTACCCTTACCCTAACCCTAAACCTAACCCTAACCCTAACCCTAATCCTAACCCTTACCCTAACCCTAACCCTAATCCTAACATTAAACCTAACCCTAACCCTGACCTTAACCCTAAGCCTAACCCTAACCTAACCCTTACCCATACCCTAAACCTAACCCTAAACCTAACCCTAACCCTAACCTAACCCTTACCTTTACCCTAACCCTAACCCTAACCTCAACTCCAAACCTAAACCTAACCCTAACCCTAACCCTAACCCTAAATCTAACTCTAACCCTAACCCTTCCCCTAACACTAACCCTAACCCTAACCCTAACGCTTACCCTTACCCTCACCCTAACCTTAACCCTAACTCTAACCCTAACCCTAACCCTTACCCTCACCCTAACCTTAACCCCAACCCTAACCCTAACCCTAACATTAATTGTAACATTTTTCCTTACCCTAACCCTAACCCTAAACCTAAACCTAATCCTAACCCTAACCTTAACCCTAAGCATAACCCTAACCCTAACCCTAACCCTAATCCTTAAATGTACCCTAACCCTAAACCTAACTTTAACCCCAACCCTAAACCTAACCGTAACCCTAACCCTTACCCTTACCCTATCCCTAACCCTAAACCTAATCCTAACCCTAACCCTTACCCTTAACCTAACCCTAACCCTAACCCTAAATCTAACCCTAACACTAACCCTAACCCTAACCCTATCCTAACCCTAACCCTAACCCTAACCCTAACCCCTAACCCTAAACCAAATCCTAACGCTAATCCTTTCCCTTATCCTAAACCTAACCCTAACACTAACATTTACCCTTACCCTAAACCCTACCCTAACCCTAATCCTAACCCTAACCCTTACCCTAACCCTAACCCTAACCCGTACACTTTCCCTAACCCTAAAACTAACCCTAACCCTAACCCTAACCCTTACCCTTACCCTAACCATAAACCTAAGCCTAAACTTAAACCTAACCCTAACCCTAACTCTTACCCTTACCCTTACCCTAACCCTAACCTTAACTCTAATATTTATCCTTATGCTAACCCTAACCCTAAACCTAATCCTAACCCTAACCTTAATCCTAAACCTTACCCTTACCCTAAACCTAACCCTAACCCTAACACTCACTCTTACCCTTACCCTAACCATAACCCTAATCATAACCCTAAACCTTACCCTTACACTAACCCTAACTCTAACCATTACCCTAACCCTAACCCTAAATCTTACCCTTACCCTTACCCTAATCCTAATCTTAACTCTAATATTTATCCTTATGCTAACCCTAACCATAAACCTAATCCTAACCCTAACCTTAATCCTAAACCTTACCCTTACCCTTACCTAACCCTAAACCTAACACTCACTCTTACCCTTACCCTAACCATAACCATAACCATAACCCTAAACCTTACCCTTACCCTAACCCTAACTGTAACCATTACCGTAACCCTAACCCTAACTCTTACCCTTACCCTTACACTTACCCTTACCCTAACCCTAAACCTAACCTTAACCCTAACCCTAACCCTAACCCTTACCCTTACTCTAACCCTAACCCTAAACTTAATGCTAATGCTAACCCTAACCCTAACCCTAATCCTTACCCTAACCCTAAAAATAACCCAAACCCTTACCCTTTCCCTAACACTAACCATAACCCTAACCCTAACCCTACCCCTTACCCTAACCCTAAACTTAAACCTAACCCTAACCCTAAACCTAACCCTAACCCTCACCATTACCCTTACCATAACCCTAACCCTAATCATACCCTAACCCTAACATTAACCCTAACCCCTAACCCTAACCCTAACCCTAACCCTAACCCTTACCCTTACTCTAACCCTAACCCTAAACTTAATGCTAACCCTAACCCTAACCCTAACCCTTACCCTAATCCTAACCCTAACCTAATCCTTACCCTAACCCTATCCCTAACCCTAACCTTTACCCTTACCCTAACACTAACCCTAATCTTAATGCTAACCCTAACCCTGAGGCTAAACCTAATCCTTACCCTAAACCTAAACCTAACCCTAACCCTCACCATTACCCTTACCATAACCCTAACCCTAATCATACCCTTACCCTAACACTAACCCTAACCCCTAACCCTAACCCTAACCCTAACCCTAACCCTTACCCTTACTCTAACCCTAACCCTAAACTTAATGCTAACCCTAACCCTAACCCTAACCCTTACCCTAATCCTAACCCTAACCTAATCCTTACCCTAACCCTATCCCTAACCCTAACCTTTACCCTTACCCTAACACTAACCCTAATCTTAATGCTAACCCTAACCCTGAGGCTAACCCTAATCCTTACCCTAAACCTAACCCTAAACCTAACCCTTAACATTTCTCTAACCCTAACCCTTACCCTAACCGTAACCTTAACCCTAACCCTCACCCTTAACTTTACCCTAACCCTAATACTTACCCTAACTCTAAACCTTACCCTAATCCTTACCCTTATCCTAACCCTAACCCTAACCCTAAACCTAACACTTACCCTAACCCTCACCCTAACACTAACCCTCAGCCTAACCCTAACCCCTAACTCTAACCCTAACCCTAACCCTAACCCTTAACCTAACCCTAATTCTAACCTTAAACCTAACCCTAAACTTAACCTTAACCCTAACCTTAACCCTAACCCTCACCCTTAACTTTACCCTAACCCTAATACTTACCATAACTCTAAACCTTACCCTAACCCTTACACTTTTCCTACCCCTACCCCTAACTCTAACCCTAAACCCAACCCTAACTCTAACACTTACCCTAACCCTCACCCTAACACTAACCCTCACCCTAACCCTAACCCCTAACTCTAACCCTAACCCTAACCCTAACCCTAACCATAACCCTTACCCTTATTCTAAACCTAACCCTAACCCTAACCCTAACACTAAACCTAAACCTAACCCTAAACCTAATCCTAACACTTACCCTTACCCTAACCCTAACCCTAACCGTTAAACCTAACCTTAACCACAACCCTTACCCTTACCCTAACCGTAACCCTAACTATAACCCTAACACTTACGCTTATCCTAACCCTAACCCTAACCCAAACCTTTACCCTAACCCTAACCCTAACCCTATCCCTCAACCTTACCCTAACTCTAACCCTAACCCTAAGCCTCAAACTAACCCTTACCCATATCCTAAACCTAAGCCTAACCCTAACCATAACCCTAACCTTAACCCTAATCCTAACCTTTATCCTAACCCTAACACTAACCCTAACCCTTCTCCTAACCCTAACCCTAACCCTTACCCTTACCCTTACCCTAACCCTAACCCTAACCCCTAACCCTAACACTAACCCTTACCCTTACCCTAACCCTAACCCTAATCCTTACCGTAACCCTAACCCTAACCCTAACCCTTACCCTTCTCCTAACCCTAACCCTAACCTTAATGCTAACCCTAACCCTAACCATAACCCTAATCCTTACACTAACTCTAACCCTAACCCAAACACTACCCTTTCCCTAACCCTAATCCTTACCCTAACCCTAACCTTAACCATAACTCTAAACCTAACCCTTACCCTAACCGTAACCCTAACACTAACCCTATCTCTTACCCTTACCCTAACCCTAACCCTAACCCTTACCCTCATCCTAACCCTTACCCCTAGTCTAACCCTAAGCCTAAACCTAACCATAACCCTAAGCCTAACCCTAATCCTTACCCTTACCCTAACACTAACCCCTAAACCTAAACCTAACCCTAACCCTTACCCTTACCCTTACCGTAACCCTAACCCTACCTTAATGCTAACTCTAACCCTAACCCTAACCCTTACCCTAACCCTAACCTTAAACCTAACCTTAAGCCTAACCCTAAAACTAACCCTAACACTGAACCTTACCTTAACCCTAACCCTAACCCTTACCCTTACCCTAACCCTAACCCTACCTTAATGCTAACTCTAACCCTAACCCTAACCCTTACCCTAACTCTAACCCTAACCCTAATCCTTACCCTAACCCTAACACTAAAACTAACCCTTACCCTTATCCTAACCCTAGCCTTAATTCTAACCCTAACCCTAACCCTAACCCTAATCCTTACACTTACTCTAACCCTAACCCAAACCCTTACCCTTTCCTGAGCCCTAACACTTACCCTAACCCTAACCTTAAACCTAAACCTAACCTTAACCATTAACCTAACCCTAACCCTAACCCTAATCCTTACCCTAAACCTAACCCTAACCCTAACCGTTACCTGACCCTTATGCTAACCCTAATTCTAATCTTAATGCTAACCCTAACCCTTACCCTAACACTTACCCTTTCCCTAACCCTAACCCTTACCCTAACCCTAAACTTAACCCTAACCCAAACCCTAACCCTAACCCTTACCCTAACCCTAACCCTAACCCTAATCCTTACCCTAACCCTAACCCTCACCCTAACCCTTACCCTAAACCTTACCCTTTCCCTAACCCTAACCCTAACCCTAACCCTAACCCTAAACCTAACCCAAACCTAACCCTTATCCTAACCCTAACCCTAACCCTAACCTTAACGCTAACCCTAACCCTAACCCTAACCCTTACCCTTATCCTAACCCTAACCCTAACCCTAACACTTACCCTAACCCTCACCCTAACACAAACCTAACCCTAAAACTAACCCTATCCCTTACTCTTACCCTAATTCTAACCCTAACCCTACCCTTACCGTAAACCTAACCCTATACCCTAACCCTAACCCTAACCCTAACCCTAACCCTTAACCTAACCCTAACCCTAACCCTAATCCTTACCCTAAACCTAACCCTAACCCTAACCGTAACCTTACCCTTATGTTAACCCTAATTCTAAACTTAATGCTAACCCTAACCCTAAACTTAACCCTTACAATACCCCTAACCCTAACCCTAACCCTTACCCTAACACTTACCCTTTCCCTAACCCTAACCCTTACCCTAACCCTAACCTTAACCCTAACCCAAACCCTAACCCTAAACCTAACACTTACCCTAACCCTAACCCTAACCCTAATCCTTACCCTAACCCTAACCCTAACCCTAAGACTTACCCTAACCCTTACCCTTTCCCTAACCCTACACTAACCCTAAACCTAACAATAACCCTCATCCTAACCCTTACCCCTACCCTAACCCTAAGCCTTACCCTAACCATAACCCTAAGCCTCACCCTAATCCTTACCCTTACCCTAACCCTAACCCTAACCCTAACCCCTAAACCTAACCCTAACCCTAACCCTTACCCTTATCCTTAGCCTAACCCTAACCCTAACCCTAACCTTAAGCCTAACCCTAAAACTAACCCTAACACTTAAACTTAACTTAACCCTAACCCTAAACCTAACCCTAACACTAACCCTAACCCCTAACCCTATCCCTAACCCTTACCCTTACCCTAACCCTAACCCTACATTAATGCTAACCCTAAAACTAACCCTAACACTGAAACTTACCTTAACCCTAACCCTAAACCTAACCCTAACACTAACCCTAACCCCTAACCCTAACCCTAACCCTTACCCTTACCCTAACCCTAACCCTACCTTAATGCTAACGCTAACCCTAAACCTAACCCTTAACCAATCCCTAACCCTAACCCTAATCCTTACCCTAACCCTAACCCTAAAACTAACCCTTACCCTTACCCTAACCCTAACCCTACCTTAATGCTAACCCTAACCCTTACCCTAACCCTAACCTTAACCCTAACCCTAACCCTAACTCTTAACCTAACCCTAACTCTAACCCTAATCCTTACCCTAAACCTAACCCTAACCCTAACCGTAACCTTACCCTTACGCTAACCCTAATTCTAATCTTAATGCTAACCCTAAACCTTACCCTAACACTTACCCTTTCCCTAACCCTAACCCTTACCCTAACCCTAACCCTAACCATAACCCTAACCCTAACCCTAAACTTAACCGTAACCCAAACCTTAACCCTAACCCTAACCCTTACCCTAACACTAACCTAACCTTAAGCCTAACCCTAACCCTAACCCAAACCCTCACCCTTAACCTTACCCTAACCCTAACCCTAACCTTAACCCTTTCCCTTACCCTAACCCTAACTCTAAACCTAACACTAATCCTAACCCTAACCCTTACCCTTACCCTAACCCAAACCCTAACGCTAACCCTAACTCTAACCCTAACCCCTAACCCTAACCCTAACCCTAAACCTAACACTTACCCTTACCCGAACCCTAACCGTAACCCTAACACTTACCCTTACCCTACCCCTAACCCTAAGCCTAAAAATTACCCTAACCCTAACCCTAACCCTAACCCCTAACCCTAACCCTAACCCTAAGCCTTACCCTTACCCTAACAGTAACCCTAAACCTAACACTAACAATAACCCTAACCCTTACCCTTACCCTAACCCTAAGATTAACCCTAAACTTAACCCTTTCCCTAACCCTAACCATTACCCTAACCCTACCTCTAACCCTAACCCTCACCCTTACCCTTACCATAACCCTAACCCTAATCCTAACCATAACCATAACCCCTAAACCTAACCCTAAACCAAACAATAACCGTTACCCTTATCCTAATCCTTACCCTTACCCTAACCCTAACCCTAAAACTAAACCTAACCCTAACCCTAACCCCTAACCCAAACCTAACGCTAACCCTAACCCTTACCCTTATCCTAAACCTAACCCTAACCCTAAACCTAACCCTAAACCTAACCCTAACCCTAACACTTACGCTTACCCTAAACCTAACTCTATCCCTTACCCTAACACTAACCCTAACCCTAACCCTAACCCTATCTCTTACCCTTACCCTAACCCTAACCTTAAACCTAACCCTAAACCTCAACCTAACCCTAACCCTAACCTAACCCTAACCATAAATCTTACCCTTATCCTAACCTTAACCCTAACCCTAACACTTACCCTTACCCTTACCTTAACCCTTACCCTAACCCTAAACCTTACCTTAACCCTAAGAATAACCTTAACCCTAACCCTAACACTAACCCTAACAATTACCCTTACCCTGACCCTAACCCTAACCTTAACCCTAACCATCACCCTTACCCTTACTCTAACCCTAAATCTAAACCTAACCCTTACCCTAACCCCTAACCATAACGCCTAACCCTAACCCTAACACTAACCCTAACCGTTACCCTTACCTAACACATACCCTTAACCTAAACCTATCCCTAAACCGAACCCTAACCCTAACCCCTAAACCTAACCCTAACCCTAACCCTTAATCTTATCTTAACCCTAACCCTAAAACTAACACTTTCCCTAACCCTAACCCTAAACCTAACCCTAACCCTAACCCTAACCCTAAACCTCACCCTTACCCTTACCCTTATCCAAACCCTAACCGTACCCCTAACACTTACTCTTACCCTAACCCTAACCCTAACCCTAAACCCTAACCCTAACCCTAACCCTAACCCTTACCCTTACCCTAACACTAACCCTAAACCTATCACTAACCCTAACCCTAACCCTTACCCTTACTCTAACACTAAGATTAACCCTAACCTTAACCCTTACCCTAACCCTGACCTTTACCCTAACCCTAAACCTAACCCTAACCCTAACCCTCACCCTTACCCTTACCATAACCCTAACCCTAATCCTAAGCCTAACCATCACCCCTAACCCTAACCCTAAACCAAACCCTAACCGTTACCCTTATCCTAACCGTTACCCTTAACCTAACCCTAACCCTAAACCTAAACTTAACCCTAACCCTAACCCCAAACCCTAACCCTAACCCTAACCCTAACCCTTACCCTTATCCTAAACCTAACACTAACCATAAACTAACCCTAAACCTAACCCTAACCCTAACACTCACACTTACCCTAACCCTAACCCTTACCCTAACCCTAACCCTAACCCTAACCCTAAACCTAACTCTAACCCCTAAATCTAACACTAACCCTAACCCTAACCCTAACCCTTACCCTTTTCCTAAACCTAACCCTAACACTAACCCGAACACAAAACCTAAGCCTAACCATAAACCTAACCCTAACACTTACCCTTACCCTAAACCTAACCCTAACCCTAACCCTTACCCTTATCCTAAACCTAACCCTAACCCTAAACCTAACCCTAAACCTAACCCTAACCCTAACACTCACACTTACCCTAACCCTAACCCTTACCCTAACCCTAACCCTAACCCTAACCCTAAACCTAACCCTAACCCCTAACTCTAACCCTAACCTTAACCCTAACACTAAACCTTACCCTTATCCTAAACCTAACCCTAACACTAACCCTAACACTAAACCTAAGCCTAACCCTAAACCTAACCCTAACACTTACCCTTACCCTAACTCTAACCCTTACCCTAACCCTAACCCTACCCCTAACCCTTAAACCTAACCTTAACCCTAAGCCTTACCCTTATCCTAACACTAACCCTAACTCTAACCCTAGCACTTATGCTTACCCTAAACCTAACCCTAACACTTACCCTAACCCTAACCCTATCCCTTAAACTTACCCTAACCCTAAACCTAACCCTAACACTGAAACTAACCCTTACCCCTACCCTAACCCTAAGCCTAACCCTAACCATAACCCTAAGCCTAACCCTAATCCTTACCCTTACCCTAACACTAACCCTAACCCCTAAACCGAACCCTAAACCTAACCCTTCCCCTTCCCCTTACCCTAACCCTAACCCTAACCTTAAGCCTAACCCTAAAACTAACCTGAACCTTACCTTAACCCTAACCCTAAACCTACCCTAACACTAAACCTAAACCTTAACCCTAACCCTATCCCTTACCCTTACCCTAACCCTAACGCTACCTTAATGCTAACCCTAACCCTAACCCTAACCATTACCCTAACCCTAACCCTAACCCTAACTCTAACCCTAAATCTAAACTTAACCCTAACCCTAACCCTAACCCTAACCTTAATCCTAACCCTAACCCTAACCCTAACCCTAAATCTAAACTTAACCCTAACCCTAACCCTAACCCTAACCCTAACCTTAATCCTTTCCCTAACCCTAACCCTAACCCTCACCCTTACCTTTACCTAACCCTAACCCTAATCCTTACCCTAACCCTAACCCTAACCCTAACCCTTACACTAAATTTTACCCTTTCCCTAACCCTAACCCTAACCCTAAACCTAACCCAAACCTAATCCTTATCCTAACCCTAACCCTAACCCTAACCCTTACCCTTATCTTAACCCTAACCCTAGCGCTAACCCTAACACTTACCCTAACCCTCAACCTAACACAACCATAACACTAAAAGTAACCCTATCCCTTACGCTTACCCTAACCCTAACCCTAACCCTAACCCTAAACCCTAACCCTATACCCTAACCCTAACCCTAACCCTAACTCTTTCCCTAACCCTAACCCTGACGCTAAGCCCTAACCCTAAACCTAATCCTAACCCTAACCCTAACCCTAACACTTACCCTTACCCTTACCCTACCCCTAACCCTAACCCTTACCCTTACCCTAAACCTAACCCTAACACTAACCCTAACACTTACCCTTACCCTAACCCTAACCCTTACCCTTACCCTAAACCTTACCCTAACCCTAACCCTAACCTAACCCTTACTCTTATCCTAACCCTAACCCTAACCTTAACCTTAACACTTACCCTAACCCTCACCCTAACCCTAAACCTAACCCTAACCCTAACCCTAACCCTAACCCTGACCCACACCCTTACACTTATCCTAAACTTAACCCTAACCCTAACCCTAACCCTAAACCTAACCCTAACCCTAACCCTTACCCTTACCATAAACCTAACCCTAAACCTAACCCCTAACCCTAACCCTAACCCTAACCTTAACCCTTACCTTCACCCTAACCCTAACTCTAAACCTAACACTAACCCTTACCCTAACCCTTACCCTTACCATAACCCTAACCCTAAACTTAACACTTACCCTAGCCCTAAACCTTACCCTAACCCTAACCCTCATCCTTACCCTTACCCTAACTCTAACCCTAAAACTAACCCTAACCCTAACCCCTAAACCTAACCCTAACCCAACCCTAACCCTTACCCTTATTCAAACCCTTACGCATACCCTAACCCTAAACCTAAACCTAACACTAACCCTAACCCCTAACCCTAACCCTAAACCTGACCCACACCCTTACACTTATCCTAAACTTAACCCTAACCCTAACCCTAACCCTAAACCTAACCATAAACCTTACCCTTACCCTAACCCAAACCCTAACCCTAACCTTAATGCTAACCCGAAACCTAACCCTAACCCTAATCCTTACACTTACTCTAACCCTAACCCAAACCCTTACACTTTCCTGAACCCTAACCCTTACCCTAACCCTAACTTTAACCCTAACCCTAACCCTAACCCTAACCCTTAACCTAACCCTAACCCTAACCCTAATCCTTACCCTAAACCTAACCCTAACGCTAACCGTAACCTTACCCTTACGCTAACCCTAATCCTAACCTTAATGCTAACCCTAACCCTAACCCTAATCCTTACAATACCCCTAACCCTAACCCTAACCCTTACTCTAACACTTACCCTTTCCCTAACCCTAACCCTAACCTTAATCCTAACCCTAACCCTAACCCTCACCCTTACCTTTACCCTAATCCTAACCCTAATCCTTACCTAACTCTAATCCTAACCCTTACCCTAACCCTTACCCTTTCCCTAACCTAACCCTAACCCTAAACCTAACCCAAACCTAACCCTTATGCTATCCCTAACCCTAACCCTAACCTTAACGCTAACCCTAACCCTTACCCTTATCCTAACCCTAACCCTAACGCTAACCCTAACACTTACCCTAACCCTCAACCTCACACAAATATAACACTAAAACTAACCCTATCCCTTACTCTTACCCAAACCCTAACCCTAACCCTTACCCTAACCCTAACCCTGACGCTAAGACCTAACCTAAACCAAACCCTAACCCTAACCCTAACCCTAACACTTACCCTTACCCTACCCCTAACCCTAACCCTAACCCTTACCCTTACCCTAACCCTAACCCTAACCCTAACCCTAACACTTACCCTTACCCTAACCCTAACCCTTACCCTTACCCTAAACCTTACCCTAAATCTAACCCTAACCCTAACCCCTTACCTATCCCTAACCCTAAAGCTAACCCTAACCCTAACTCTAACCCTTACTCTTATCCTAACCCTAACCCTAATCCCAACCCTAACACTTACCCTAACACTCACCCTAACCCTAAACCTAACCCTAAACCTAACCCTAACCCTTACCCTAACCCTAACCCTAACCCTAAATCCTGACCATAACACTAACCATAACCCTAACCCTTACCCTAACCCTAACCCCTAACCCAAACCCTAACACTTACCCTAACCCTAACCCTAACCCCTAACCCTAACCCTAACCCTAACCCTTACCCTTACCCTAAACCTAACCCTAAACCTAACACTTACCCTTACGCTAACCCTAACCCTTACCCTAACCCTAACCCTAACCCTAACCCCTAACCCTAACCCTAACCTTAACCCTTACCTTCACCCTAACCCTAACTCTAAACCTAACACTAACCCCAACCCTAACCCTTACCCTTACCCTAACCCTAACCCTAAACTTAACCCTTACCCTAGCCCTAACCCTTACCCTAACCCTACCCCTAACCCTAACCCTAACCCTCATCCTTACCCTTACCCTAACTCTAACCCTAAACCTAACCCTAACCTAACCCCTAACCCTAACCCTTACCCTTATCCAAACCCTTATGCATACACTAACCCTAAACCTAAAACTAACTCTAACCCTAACCCCTAACCCTAACCCTAACCCTGACCCACACCCTTACACTTATCCTAAACTTAACCCTAACCCTAACCATAACCCTAAACCTAACCCTAACCCTAACCCTAACCCTTACACTTATCCTAAATTTAACCCTAACCCTAACCATAATCCTAAACCTAACCCTAACCCTAAACCTAACCATAACCCTTACCCTTACACTAACCCTAACCCTAACAGTAACACTTACCCTTACCCTAACCCTAAACCTAACCCTAACACTTACCTTAACCTTAACCTTAACCCTAACACTAACCCTTAAAGCTAACCCTAACCTTAATCCTAACCCTAACTCAAACCCTAAGAGTAACCCTAACCCTTACTCTAACCTTAACCCTAACTCTAACCGCTAACCCTAACCCTAACCATAACCATAACCCTTACCCTTACCCTAACCCTAAACCTAACCCTAAAACCTAACCCTAAAACTAAACCTAACCCTAACCTTTACACGTAACCTAACCCTAAACCTAACCATAACCCTAACACTTAGCCTTACCCTAATCCTAACCCTAAACCTAAACCTAACCCTAACCCTAACCCTAACCCTAACCCCTAAACCTAACCCTAACCCTAACCCTAAACCTAACCCTTACCCTTATCCTAAAACTAACCCTAACCCTAACCCTAAACCTAACCCTAACCCTAACCCTTACCCTTACCATAAACCTAACCCTAAACCTAACCCCTAACCCTAACCCTAACCCTAACCTTAACCCTTACCTTCACCCTAACCCTAACTCTAAACCTAACACTAACCCTTACCCTAACCCTTACCCTTACCATAACCCTAACCCTACACTTAACACTTACCCTAGCCCTAAACCTTACCCTAACCCTAACCCTAACCCTAACCCTCATCCTTACCCTTACCCTAACTCTAACCCTAAAACTAACCCTAACCCTAACCCCTAACCCTAACCCTAACCCAACCCTAACCCTTACCCTTATTCAAACCCTTACGCATACCCTAACCCTAAACCTAAACCTAACACTAACCCTAACCCCTAACCCTAACCCTAAACCTGACCCACACCCTTACACTTATCCTAAACTTAACCCTAACCCTAACCCTAACCCTAAACCTAACCATAAACCTTACCCTTACCCTAACCCAAACCCTAACCCTAACCTTAATGCTAACCCGAAACCTAACCCTAACCCTAATCCTTACACTTACTCTAACCCTAACCCAAACCCTTACACTTTCCTGAACCCTAACCCTTACCCTAACCCTAACTTTAACCCTAACCCTAACCCTAACCCTAACCCTTAACCTAACCCTAACCCTAACCCTAATCCTTACCCTAAACCTAACCCTAACGCTAACCGTAACCTTACCCTTACGCTAACCCTAATCCTAACCTTAATGCTAACCCTAACCCTAACCCTAATCCTTACAATACCCCTAACCCTAACCCTAACCCTTACTCTAACACTTACCCTTTCCCTAACCCTAACCCTAACCTTAATCCTAACCCTAACCCTAACCCTCACCCTTACCTTTACCCTAATCCTAACCCTAATCCTTACCTAACTCTAATCCTAACCCTTACCCTAACCCTTACCCTTTCCCTAACCTAACCCTAACCCTAAACCTAACCCAAACCTAACCCTTATGCTATCCCTAACCCTAACCCTAACCTTAACGCTAACCCTAACCCTTACCCTTATCCTAACCCTAACCCTAACGCTAACCCTAACACTTACCCTAACCCTCAACCTCACACAAATATAACACTAAAACTAACCCTATCCCTTACTCTTACCCAAACCCTAACCCTAACCCTTACCCTAACCCTAACCCTGACGCTAAGCCCTAACCCTAAACCTAATCCTAACCCTAACCCTAACACTTACCCTTACCCTACCCCTAACCCTAACCCTAACCCTTACCCTTACCCTAACCCTAACCCTAACCCTAACCCTAACACTTACCCTTACCCTAACCCTAACCCTTACCCTTACCCTAAACCTTACCCTAAATCTAACCCTAACCCTAACCCCTTACCTATCCCTAACCCTAAAGCTAACCCTAACCCTAACTCTAACCCTTACTCTTATCCTAACCCTAACCCTAATCCCAACCCTAACACTTACCCTAACACTCACCCTAACCCTAAACCTAACCCTAAACCTAACCCTAACCCTTACCCTAACCCTAACCCTAACCCTAAATCCTGACCATAACACTAACCATAACCCTAACCCTTACCCTAACCCTAACCCCTAACCCAAACCCTAACACTTACCCTAACCCTAACCCTAACCCCTAACCCTAACCCTAACCCTAACCCTTACCCTTACCCTAAACCTAACCCTAAACCTAACACTTACACTTACGCTAACCCTAACCCTTACCCTAACCCTAACCCTAACCCTAACCCCTAACCCTAACCCTAACCTTAACCCTTACCTTCACCCTAACCCTAACTCTAAACCTAACACTAACCCCAACCTTAACCCTTACCCTTACCCTAACCCTAACCCTAAACTTAACCCTTACCCTAGCCCTAACCCTTACCCTAACCCTACCCCTAACCCTAACCCTAACCCTCATCCTTACCCTTACCCTAACTCTAACCCTAAACCTAACCCTAACCTAACCCCTAACCCTAACCCTTACCCTTATCCAAACCCTTATGCATACACTAACCCTAAACCTAAAACTAACTCTAACCCTAACCCCTAACCCTAACCCTAACCCTGACCCACACCCTTACACTTATCCTAAACTTAACCCTAACCCTAACCATAACCCTAAACCTAACCCTAACCCTAACCCTAACCCTTACACTTATCCTAAATTTAACCCTAACCCTAACCATAACCCTAAACCTAACCCTAACCCTAAACCTAACCATAACCCTTACCCTTACACTAACCCTAACCCTAACAGTAACACTTACCCTTACCCTAACCCTAAACCTAACCCTAACACTTACCTTAACCTTAACCTTAACCCTAACACTAACCCTTAAAGCTAACCCTAACATTAATCCTAACCCTAACTCAAACCCTAAGAGTAACCCTAACCCTTACTCTAACCTTAACCCTAACTCTAACCGCTAACCCTAACCCTAACCATAACCATAACCCTTACCCTTACCCTAACCCTAAACCTAACCCTAACACCTAACCCTAAAACTAAACCTAACCCTAACCTTTACACGTACCCTAACCCTAAACCTAACCATAACCCTAACACTTAGCCTTACCCTAACCCTAACCCTAAACCTAAACCTAACCCTAACCCTAACCCTAACCCTAACCCCTAAACCTAACCCTAACCCTAACCCTAAACCTAACCCTTACCCTTATCCTAAAACTAACCCTAACCCTAACCCTAAACCTAACCCTAACCTAACCCTAACACTTACCCTTACCCTAACCCTAACTTAACCCTAAAACTTACCCTTACCCTAACCCTAAACCTAACCCTAACACTTACCCTAACCCTAACCCTGACCCTAATCCTAAACCTTAAATCCAACCCTAAACCTAACCCTAACCCTTACCCTTACACTAAACCTAACCCTAACCCTAACCCTAACACTTACGCTTACCCTAACTCTAACCCTAACCCTAACCCTAACCCTATCCCTTATCCTTACCCTAACCTTAACCCTAAACCTAACCCTCAACCTAACCCTTAACCCTACCCTAACCCTAAGCCTAACCCTAATCATAACCCTAACCCTAACCCTAATCCTTACTCTTAACCTAACCCTAACCCTAACCCCTAACCCTAACCCTAACCTTACCTCTTACCCTTACACTAACCCTAACCCTAACCTTAAGCCTAACCCTAAACCTAACCCTAACCCTTTACCTTACCCTAACCCTAACCCTAACCCAAACCCTAACCCCTACCCCTAACCGTAACAATAACCTTTACCCTTACCCTAACCCTAAACCTAACCTTAATGCTACCCCTAACCCTAACCCTTACCCTAAACCTAAGCCTAACCCTAATCCTTACCCTAACCATAACCCTAACCTAACCCTTACCCTTACCCTAACCCTAACCTTAATGCTAACGCTAACCCTAACCCTAACCCTAATCCTTACGCTAACCCTAAAAATAACCCAAACCCTTACCCTTTCCCTAACCCTAACCCTAATCCTAACCCTAACCCTACCCCTTACCCTAACCCTAAACTTAAACCTAACCCTAACCCTAAACCTAAACCTAAACCTCACCCTTACCCTTACCATAACCCTAATGCTAATCATACCCTAACCCTAACACTAACCCTAACCCCTAACCCTAACCCTAACCCTAACCCTTACCCTTAATCTAACCCTAACCCTAAACTTAATGCTAACCCTAACCCTAACCCTAACCCTTACCCTAATCCTAACCCTAACCTAATCCTTACCCTAACCGTAAACCTAACCCTAAACTTTACCCTTACCCTAACACTAACCCTAATCTTAATGCTAACCCTAACCCTGAGGCTAACCCTAATTCTTACCCTATACCTAACCCTAACCCTAACCCTTACCATTACTCTAACCCTAACCCTTACCCTAACCGTAACCTTAACCCTAACCCTCACCCTTAACTTTACCCTAACCCTAATACTTACCCTAACTCTAAACCTTACCCTACCCCTTACCCTTTTCCTACCCCTACTCCTAACCCTAACCCTAAACCTAACCCTAACCCTTACCCTTATCCTAACCCTAACCCTAACCCTAACCCTAACACTTACCCTAACCCTCACCCTAACACTAACCCTCACCCTAACCCTAACCCCTAACTCTAACCCTAACCCTAACCCTAACCCTAACCCTTACCCTAACCCAAAACCTAACCCTAACACCTAAACCTAAAACTAAACCTAACCCTAAACTTTACACTTACCCTAACCCTAAACCTAACCCTAACCCTAACACTTAGCCTTACCCTAAGCCTAACCCTAAACCTAAACCTAAACCTAACCCTAACCCTAACCCTAACCCTAACCCTAACCCTAACCCCTAAACCTAACCCTAACCCTAACCCTAAACCTAACCCTTACCCTTATCCTAAAACTAACCCTAACCCTAACCCTAAACCTAACCCTAACCCTAACCTAACCCTAACACTTACCCTTACCCTAACCCTAACCTAACCCTAAAACTTACCCTTACCCTAACCCTAAACCCAACCCTAACACTTACTCTAACCCTAACCCTGACCCTAATCCTAAACCTTAAACCTAACCCTAAACCTAAACCTAACCCTTACCCTTACCCTAAAACTAACCCTAACCCTAACCCTAACACTTACGCTTACCCTAACCCTAACCCTAACCCTTACCCTAAACCTAACCCTAACCCTATCCCTTATCCTTACCCTAACCCTAACCCTAAACCTAACCCTCAACCTAACCCTTAACCCTACCCTAACCCTAAGCCTAACCCTAATCATAACCCTAACCCTAACCCTAATCCTTACTCTTACCCTAACCCTAACCCTAACCCCTAACCCTAACCCTAACCCTACCTCTTACCCTTACACTAACCCTAACCCTAACCTTAAGCCTAACCCTAACCCTAAACCTAACCCTTTACCTTACCCTAACCCTAACCCTAACCCTAACCACTACCCCTAACCGTAACAATAACCCTTACCCTTACCCTAACCCTAACCCTAACCTTAATGCTACCCCTAACCCTAACCCTTACCCTAAACCTAACCCTAACCCTTATCCTTACCCTAACCATAACCCTGACCTAACCCTTACCCTTACCCTAACCCTAACCTTAATGCTAACGCTAACCCTAACCCTAACCCTAATCCTTACCCTAACCCTAAAAATAACCCAAACCCTTACCCTTTCCCTAACCCTAACCCTAACCCTACCCCTTACCCTAACCCTAAACTTAAACCTAACCCTAACCCTAAACCTAACCCTGACCCTCACCCTTACCCTTACCATAACCCTAACCCTAACCCTAATCATACCCTAACCCTAACCCTAACCCTAACCCTAACCCTTACCCTTACTCTAACCCTAACCCTAAACTTAATGCTAAGCCTAACCCTAACCCTAACCCTTACCCTAATCCTAACCCTAACCTAATCCTTACCCTAACCCTATCCCTAACCCTAACCTTTACCCTTACCCTAACACTAACCCTAATCTTAATGCTAACCCTAACCCTGAGGCTAACCCTAATCCTTACCCTAAACCTAACCCTAACCCTAACCCTTAACATTTCTCTAACCCTAACCCTTACCCTAACCATAACCTTAACCCTAACTCTCACCCTTAACTTTACCCTAACCCTAATACTCACCCTAACTCTAAACCTTACCCTAACCCTTACCCTTTTCCTACCCCTACCCCTACCCCTAACCCTAAACCTAACCCTAACCCTAACCCTTATCCTACCCCTACCCCTAACCCTAACCCTAAACCTAACCCTAACCCTTACCCTTATCCTAACCCTAACCCTAACCATGACCCTTAACCTAACCCTAATTCTAACCTTAAACCTAACTCTAAACTTAACCCTAACCCTAACCTTAACCCTAACCCTCACCCTTAACTTTACCCTAACCCTAATACTTACCCTAACTCTAAACCTTACCCTAACCCTTACACTTTTCCTACCCCTACCCCTAACTCTAACCCTAAACCTAACCTTAAACCTAACACTTACCCTAACCCTCACCGTAA
This sequence comes from Megascapheus bottae, assembly GCA_024803745.1. Taxonomy (NCBI): domain Eukaryota; kingdom Metazoa; phylum Chordata; class Mammalia; order Rodentia; family Geomyidae; genus Megascapheus; species Megascapheus bottae. The sequence continues at coordinate 4,073,138 of JANJXV010000053.1, read as the reverse complement.
CACTAACCCTCACCCTAACCCTAACCCGTAACCCTAACCCTAACCCTAACCCTTACCCTTATCCTAAACCTAACCCTAACCCTAACCCTAACACTAAACCTAAGCCTAACCCTAAACCTAACCCTAACACTTACCCTTACCCTAACCCTAACCCTAACCCTTAAACCTAACCTTAACCCCAACCCTTACCCTTACCCTAACCGTAACCCTTACTATAACCCTAACACTTACGCTTATCCTAACCCTAACCCTAACCCAAACCTTTACCCTAACCCTAACCCTAATCCTATCCCTCAACCTTACCCTAACTCTAACCCTAACCCTAAGCCTCAAACTAACCCTTACCCCTACCCTAAACCTAAGCCTAACCCTAACCATAACCCTAACCTTAACCCTAATCCTTCCCCTTACCCTAACCCTAACCCTAACCCTAACCCCTATACCTAACCCTAACCCTAATCCTTACCCTTACCCTTACCCTAACCCTAACCCTAACCCCTAACCCTAACACTAACCCTTACCCTTACCCTAACCCTAACCCTAATCCTTACCATAAACCTAACCCTAACCCTAACCCTTACCCTTCTCCTAACCCTAACCCTAACCTTAATGCTAACCCTAAACCTAACCATAACCCTAATCCTTACACTAACTCTAACCCTAACCCAAACACTACCCTTTCCCTAACCCTAATCCTTACCCTAACCCTAATCTTAACCATAACTCTAAACCTAACCCTTACCCTAACCCTAACCCTAACACTAACCCTATCTCTTACCCTTACCCTAACCCTAACCCTAACCCTTACCCTCATCCTAACCCTTACCCCTACTCTAACCCTAAGCCTAACCCTAAACATAACCCTAAGCCTAACCCTAATCCTTACCCTTACCCTAACACTAACCCTAACCCTAACCCCTAAACCTAAACCTAACCCTAACCCTTACCCTTACCTTACCCTAACCCTAACACTAACCTTAAGCCTAACCCTAAAACTAACCCTAACACTGAACCTTACCTTAACCCTAACCCTAACCCTTACCCTTACCCTATCCCTAACCCTACCTTAATGCTAACTCTAACCCTAACCCTAACCCTTACCCTAACCCTAACCCTAATCCTTACTCTAACCCTAACACTAAAACTAACCCTTACCCTTATCCTAACCCTAGCCTTAATTCTAACCCTAACCCTAACCCTAACCCTAACACTTACCCTTACCCTAACCCTAACCCTAACCCTTACCATATCATAACCCTAACCCTAAACCTAACCCTAACACTTACCCTTACCCTAACCCTAACCCTCTACCTTACCCTAACCCTTACCCTAACCCTAACCCTAACCCTAACCCTAACCCTAACCCTTACCCTTACCCTAACCCTAACCCTAACACTAACACTTACCCTTACCCTAACCCTAACCTTAACCCTTACCATATCATAACCCTAACCCTAACCCTAACCCTAACACTTACCCTTACCCTAACCCTAACCCTCTACCTTACCCTAACCCTTACCCTAACCCTAACCCTAACCCTAACCCTAACCCTAACCCCAACCCTTACCCTTATCCTAACCCTAACCCTAACGCTAACCCTAACACTTACCCTAACCCTCAACCTCACACAAATATAACACTAAAACTAAACCTATCCTTTACTCTTACCCTAACCCTAACCCTAACCCTTACCCTAACCCTAACCCTGACGCTAAGCCCTAAGCCTAAACCTAATCCTAACCCTAACCCTAACCCTAACACTTACCCTTACCCTAACCATAACCCTAACCCTAACCCTAACATTTACCCTTACCCTAACACTAACCCTTACCCTTACCCTAAACCTTACCCTAAACCTAACCCTAACCCTAACCCCTTACCTATCCCTAACCCCAAAGCTAACCCTAACCCTAACTCTAACCCTTACTCTTATCCTAACCCTAACCCTAATCCTAACCCTAACACTTACCCTAACCCTCACCCTAACCCTAAACCTAACCCTAAACCTAACCCTAACCCTTACCCTAACCCTAACCCTAACCCTAAATCCTGACCATAACACTAACCATAACCCTAACCCTTACCCTAACCCTAACCCCTAACCCAAACCCTAACACTTACCCTAACCTTAACCCTAACCCCTAACCCTAACCCTAACCCTAACCCTTACCCTAACCCTAACCCTAACCCTAACCCCTAACCCTAACCCTAACCTTAACCCTTACCTTCACCCTAACCCTAACTCTAAACCTAACACTAACCCCAACCCTAACCCTTACCCTTACCCTAACCCTAACCCTAAACTTAACCCTTACCCTAGCCCTAACCCTTACCCTAACCCTAACCCTAACCCTAACCCTCATCCTTACCCTTACCCTAACTCTAACCCTAAACCTAACCCTAACCTAACCCCTAACACTAACCCTTACCCTTATCCAAACCCTTATGCATACACTAACCCTAAACCTAAACCTAACACTAACCCTAACCCCTAACCCTAACCCTAACCCTGACCCACACCCTTACACTTATCCTAAACTTAACCCTAACCCTAACCATAACCCTAAACCTAACCCTAACCCTAACCCTAACCCTTACACTTATCCTAAATTTAACCCTAACCCTAACCATAACCCTAAACCTAACCCTAACCCTAAACCTAACCATAACCCTTACCCTTACACTAACCCTAACCCTAACAATAACACTTACCCTTACCCTAACCCTAAACCTAACCCTAACACTTACCTTAACCTTAACCTTAACCCTAACACTAACCCTTAAAGCTAACCCTAACCCTAACCCTAACCCTAACTCAAACCCTAACAGTAACCCTAACCCTTACTCTAACCTTAACCCAAACCCTAACCGCTAACCCTAAACCTAACCATAACCATAACCCTTACCCTTACCCTAACCCTAAACCTAACCCTAACACCTAACCCTAAAACTAAACCTAACCCTAACCTTTACACGTACCCTAACCCTAAACCTAACCATAACCCTAACACTTAGCCTTACCCTAACCCTAACCCTAAACCTAAACCTAAACCTAACCCTAACCCTAACCCTAACCCTAACCCCTAAACCTAACCATAACCCTAACCCTAAACCTAACCCTTACCCTTATCCTAAAACTAACCCTAACCCTAACCCTAAACCTAACCCTAACCTAACCCTAACACTTACCCTTACCCTAACCCTAACTTAACCCTAAAACTTACCCTTACCCTAACCCTAAACCTAACCCTAACACTTACCCTAACCCTAACCCTGACCCTAATCCTAAACCTTAAATCCAACCCTAAACCTAACCCTAACCCTTACCCTTACCCTAAACCTAACCCTAACCCTAAACCTAACACTTACGCTTACCCTAACTCTAACCCTAACCCTAACCCTAACCCTATCCCTTATCCTTACCCTAACCCTAACCCTAACCCTAACCCTCAACCTAACCCTTAACCCTACCCTAACCCTAAGCCTAACCCTAATCATAACCCTAACCCTAACCCTAATCCTTACTCTTAACCTAACCCTAACCCTAACCCCTAACCCTAACCCTAACCCTACCTCTTACCCTTACACTAACCCTAACCCTAACCTTAAGCCTAACCCTAAACCTAACCCTAACCCTTTACCTTACCCTAACCCTAACCCTAACCCAAACCCTAACCCCTACCCCTAACCGTAACAATAACCTTTACCCTTACCCTAACCCTAACCCTAACCTTAATGCTACCCCTAACCCTAACCCTTACCCTAAACCTAAGCCTAACCCTAATCCTTACCCTAACCATAACCCTAACCTAACCCTTACCCTTACCCTAACCCTAACCTTAATGCTAACGCTAACCCTAACCCTAACCCTAATCCTTACGCTAACCCTAAAAATAACCCAAACCCTTACCCTTTCCCTAACCCTAACCCTAATCCTAACCCTAACCCTACCCCTTACCCTAACCCTAACCTAATCCTTACCCTAACCGTAAACCTAACCCTAAACTTTACCCTTACCCTAACACTAACCCTAATCTTAATGCTAACCCTAACCCTGAGGCTAACCCTAATTCTTACCCTATACCTAACCCTAACCCTAACCCTTACCATTACTCTAACCCTAACCCTTACCCTAACCGTAACCTTAACCCTAACCCTCACCCTTAACTTTACCCTAACCCTAATACTTACCCTAACTCTAAACCTTACCCTAACCCTTACCCTTTTCCTACCCCTACTCTTAACCCTAACCCTAAACCTAACCCTAACCCTTACCCTTATCCTAACACTAACCCTAACCCTAACCCTAACACTTACCCTAACCCTCACCCTAACACTAACCCTCACCCTAACCCTAACCCCTAACTCTAACCCTAACCCTAACCCTAACCCTAACCCTTACCCTAACCCTAAACCTAACCCTAACACCTAAACCAAAAACTAAACCTAACCCTAACCTTTACACTTACCCTAACCCTAAACCTAACCCTAACCCTAACACTTAGCCTTACCCTAAGCCTAACCCTAAACCTAAACCTAAACCTAACCCTAACCCTAACCCTAACCCTAACCCTAACCCCTAAACCTAACCCTAACCCTAACCCTAAACCTAACCCTTACCCTTATCCTAAAACTAACCCTAACCCTAACCCTAAACCTAACCCTAACCCTAACCTAACCCTAACACTTACCCTTACCCTAACCCTAACCTAACCCTAAAACTTACCCTTACCCTAACCCTAAACCCAACCCTAACACTTACTCTAACCCTAACCCTGACCCTAACCCTAAACCTTAAACCTAACCCTAAACCTAAACCTAACCCTTACCCTTACCCTAAACCTAACCCTAACCCTAACCCTAACACTTACGCTTACCCTAACCCTAACCCTAACCCTTACCCTAAACCTAACCCTAACCCTATCCCTTATCCTTACCCTAACCCTAACCCTAAACCTAACCCTCAACCTAACCCTTAACCCTACCCTAACCCTAAGCCTAACCCTAATCATAACCCTAACCCTAACCCTAATCCTTACTCTTACCCTAACCCTAACCCTAACCCCTAACCCTAACCCTAACCCTACCTCTTACCCTTACACTAACCCTAACCCTAACCTTAAGCCTAACCCTAACCCTAAACCTAACCCTTTACCTTACCCTAACCCTAACCCTAACCCTAACCACTACCCCTAACCGTAACAATAACCCTTACCCTTACCCTAACCCTAACCCTAACCTTAATGCTACCCCTAACCCTAACCCTTACCCTAAACCTAACCCTAACCCTTATCCTTACCCTAACCATAACCCTAACCTAACCCTTACCCTTACCCTAACCCTAACCTTAATGCTAACGCTAACCCTAACCCTAACCCTAATCCTTACCCTAACCCTAAAAATAACCCAAACCCTTACCCTTTCCCTAACCCTAACCCTAACCCTACCCCTTACCCTAACCCTAAACTTAAACCTAACCCTAACCCTAAACCTAACCCTAACCCTCACCCTTACCCTTACCATAACCCTAACCCTAACCCTAATCATACCCTAACCCTAACCCTAACCCTAACCCTAACCCTTACCCTTACTCTAACCCTAACCCTAAACTTAATGCTAAGCCTAACCCTAACCCTAACCCTTACCCTAATCCTAACCCTAACCTAATCCTTACCCTAACCCTATCCCTAACCCTAACCTTTACCCTTACCCTAACACTAACCCTAATCTTAATGCTAACCCTAACCCTGAGGCTAACCCTAATCCTTACCCTAAACCTAACCCTAACCCTAACCCTTAACATTTCTCTAACCCTAACCCTTACCCTAACCGTAACCTTAACCCTAACTCTCACCCTTAACTTTACCCTAACCCTAATACTCACCCTAACTCTAAACCTTACCCTAACCCTTACCCTTTTCCTACCCCTACCCCTACCCCTAACCCTAAACCTAACCCTAACACTTACCTTAACCTTAACCTTAACCCTAACACTAACCCTTAAAGCTAACCCTAACCCTAACCCTAACCCTAACTCAAACCCTAACAGTAACCCTAACCCTTACTCTAACCTTAACCCAAACCCTAACCGCTAACCCTAAACCTAACCATAACCATAACCCTTACCCTTACCCTAACCCTAAACCTAACCCTAACACCTAACCCTAAAACTAAACCTAACCCTAACCTTTACACGTACCCTAACCCTAAACCTAACCATAACCCTAACACTTAGCCTTACCCTAACCCTAACCCTAAACCTAAACCTAAACCTAACCCTAACCCTAACCCTAACCCTAACCCCTAAACCTAACCATAACCCTAACCCTAAACCTAACCCTTACCCTTATCCTAAAACTAACCCTAACCCTAACCCTAAACCTAACCCTAACCTAACCCTAACACTTACCCTTACCCTAACCCTAACTTAACCCTAAAACTTACCCTTACCCTAACCCTAAACCTAACCCTAACACTTACCCTAACCCTAACCCTGACCCTAATCCTAAACCTTAAATCCAACCCTAAACCTAACCCTAACCCTTACCCTTACCCTAAACCTAACCCTAACCCTAAACCTAACACTTACGCTTACCCTAACTCTAACCCTAACCCTAACCCTAACCCTATCCCTTATCCTTACCCTAACCCTAACCCTAACCCTAACCCTCAACCTAACCCTTAACCCTACCCTAACCCTAAGCCTAACCCTAATCATAACCCTAACCCTAACCCTAATCCTTACTCTTAACCTAACCCTAACCCTAACCCCTAACCCTAACCCTAACCCTACCTCTTACCCTTACACTAACCCTAACCCTAACCTTAAGCCTAACCCTAAACCTAACCCTAACCCTTTACCTTACCCTAACCCTAACCCTAACCCAAACCCTAACCCCTACCCCTAACCGTAACAATAACCTTTACCCTTACCCTAACCCTAACCCTAACCTTAATGCTACCCCTAACCCTAACCCTTACCCTAAACCTAAGCCTAACCCTAATCCTTACCCTAACCATAACCCTAACCTAACCCTTACCCTTACCCTAACCCTAACCTTAATGCTAACGCTAACCCTAACCCTAACCCTAATCCTTACGCTAACCCTAAAAATAACCCAAACCCTTACCCTTTCCCTAACCCTAACCCTAATCCTAACCCTAACCCTACCCCTTACCCTAACCCTAACCTAATCCTTACCCTAACCGTAAACCTAACCCTAAACTTTACCCTTACCCTAACACTAACCCTAATCTTAATGCTAACCCTAACCCTGAGGCTAACCCTAATTCTTACCCTATACCTAACCCTAACCCTAACCCTTACCATTACTCTAACCCTAACCCTTACCCTAACCGTAACCTTAACCCTAACCCTCACCCTTAACTTTACCCTAACCCTAATACTTACCCTAACTCTAAACCTTACCCTAACCCTTACCCTTTTCCTACCCCTACTCTTAACCCTAACCCTAAACCTAACCCTAACCCTTACCCTTATCCTAACACTAACCCTAACCCTAACCCTAACACTTACCCTAACCCTCACCCTAACACTAACCCTCACCCTAACCCTAACCCCTAACTCTAACCCTAACCCTAACCCTAACCCTAACCCTTACCCTAACCCTAAACCTAACCCTAACACCTAAACCAAAAACTAAACCTAACCCTAACCTTTACACTTACCCTAACCCTAAACCTAACCCTAACCCTAACACTTAGCCTTACCCTAAGCCTAACCCTAAACCTAAACCTAAACCTAACCCTAACCCTAACCCTAACCCTAACCCTAACCCCTAAACCTAACCCTAACCCTAACCCTAAACCTAACCCTTACCCTTATCCTAAAACTAACCCTAACCCTAACCCTAAACCTAACCCTAACCCTAACCTAACCCTAACACTTACCCTTACCCTAACCCTAACCTAACCCTAAAACTTACCCTTACCCTAACCCTAAACCCAACCCTAACACTTACTCTAACCCTAACCCTGACCCTAACCCTAAACCTTAAACCTAACCCTAAACCTAAACCTAACCCTTACCCTTACCCTAAACCTAACCCTAACCCTAACCCTAACACTTACGCTTACCCTAACCCTAACCCTAACCCTTACCCTAAACCTAACCCTAACCCTATCCCTTATCCTTACCCTAACCCTAACCCTAAACCTAACCCTCAACCTAACCCTTAACCCTACCCTAACCCTAAGCCTAACCCTAATCATAACCCTAACCCTAACCCTAATCCTTACTCTTACCCTAACCCTAACCCTAACCCCTAACCCTAACCCTAACCCTACCTCTTACCCTTACACTAACCCTAACCCTAACCTTAAGCCTAACCCTAACCCTAAACCTAACCCTTTACCTTACCCTAACCCTAACCCTAACCCTAACCACTACCCCTAACCGTAACAATAACCCTTACCCTTACCCTAACCCTAACCCTAACCTTAATGCTACCCCTAACCCTAACCCTTACCCTAAACCTAACCCTAACCCTTATCCTTACCCTAACCATAACCCTAACCTAACCCTTACCCTTACCCTAACCCTAACCTTAATGCTAACGCTAACCCTAACCCTAACCCTAATCCTTACCCTAACCCTAAAAATAACCCAAACCCTTACCCTTTCCCTAACCCTAACCCTAACCCTACCCCTTACCCTAACCCTAAACTTAAACCTAACCCTAACCCTAAACCTAACCCTAACCCTCACCCTTACCCTTACCATAACCCTAACCCTAACCCTAATCATACCCTAACCCTAACCCTAACCCTAACCCTAACCCTTACCCTTACTCTAACCCTAACCCTAAACTTAATGCTAAGCCTAACCCTAACCCTAACCCTTACCCTAATCCTAACCCTAACCTAATCCTTACCCTAACCCTATCCCTAACCCTAACCTTTACCCTTACCCTAACACTAACCCTAATCTTAATGCTAACCCTAACCCTGAGGCTAACCCTAATCCTTACCCTAAACCTAACCCTAACCCTAACCCTTAACATTTCTCTAACCCTAACCCTTACCCTAACCGTAACCTTAACCCTAACTCTCACCCTTAACTTTACCCTAACCCTAATACTCACCCTAACTCTAAACCTTACCCTAACCCTTACCCTTTTCCTACCCCTACCCCTACCCCTAACCCTAAACCTAACCCTAACCCTAACCCTTATCCTACCCCTACCCCTAACCCTAACCCTAAACCTAACCCTAACCCTTACCCTTATCCTAACCCTAACCCTAACCCTAACCCTTAACCTAACCCTAATTCTAACCTTAAACCTAACTCTAAACTTAACCCTAACCCTAACCTTAACCCTAACCCTCACCCTTAACTTTACCCTAACCCTAATACTTACCCTAACTCTAAACCTTACCCTAACCCTTACACTTTTCCTACCCCTACCCCTAACTCTAACCCTAAACCTAACCTTAACCCTAACACTTACCCTAACCCTCACCGTAACACTAACCCTCACCCTAACCCTAACCCGTAACCCTAACCCTAACCCTAACCCTAACCCTTACCCTTATCCTAAACCTAACCCTAACCCTAACCCTAACACTAAACCTAAGCCTAACCCTAAACCTAACCCTAACACTTACCCTTACCCTAACCCTAACCCTAACCCTTAAACCTAACCTTAACCCCAACCCTTACCCTTACCCTAACCGTAACCCTTACTATAACCCTAACACTTACGCTTATCCTAACCCTAACCCTAACCCAAACCTTTACCCTAACCCTAACCCTAATCCTATCCCTCAACCTTACCCTAACTCTAACCCTAACCCTAAGCCTCAAACTAACCCTTACCCCTACCCTAAACCTAAGCCTAACCCTAACCATAACCCTAACCTTAACCCTAATCCTTCCCCTTACCCTAACCCTAACCCTAACCCTAACCCCTATACCTAACCCTAACCCTAATCCTTACCCTTACCCTTACCCTAACCCTAACCCTAACCCCTAACCCTAACACTAACCCTTACCCTTACCCTAACCCTAACCCTAATCCTTACCATAAACCTAACCCTAACCCTAACCCTTACCCTTCTCCTAACCATAACCCTAACCTTAATGCTAACCCTAAACCTAACCATAACCCTAATCCTTACACTAACTCTAACCCTAACCCAAACACTACCCTTTCCCTAACCCTAATCCTTACCCTAACCCTAATCTTAAACATAACTCTAAACCTAACCCTTACCCTAACCCTAACCCTAACACTAACCCTATCTCTTACACTTACCCTAACCCTAACCCTAACCCTTACCCTCATCCTAACCCTTACCCCTACTCTAACCCTAAGCCTAACCCTAACCATAACCCTAAGCCTAACCCTAATCCTTACCCTTACCCTAACCCTCACCCTAACCCTAACCCCTAAACCTAAACCTAACCCTAACACTTACCCTTTCCCTAACCCTAACCCTTACCCTAACCCTAAACTTAACCCTAACCCAAACCCTAACCCTAACCCTAACCCTTACCCTAACCCTAACCCTAACCCTAATCCTTACCCTAACCCTAACCCTCACCCTAACCCTTACCCTAAACCTTACCCTTTCCCTAACCCTAACCCAACCCTAAACCTAACCCAAACCTAACCCTTATCCTAACCCTAACCCTGACCCTAACCTTAACGCTAACCCTAACCCTAACCCTAACCCTTACCCTTATCCTAACCCTAACCCTAACCCTAACACTTACCCTAACCCTCACCCTAACACAAACCTAACCCTAAAACTAACCCTATCGCTTACTCTTACCCTAATTCTAACCCTAACCCTACCCTTACCGTAAACCTAACCCTATATCCTAACCCTAACCCTAACCCTTAACCTAACCCTAACCCTACCCTAATCCTTACCCTAAACCTAACCCTAACCCTAACCGTAACCTTACCCTTATGCTAACCCTAATTCTAAACTTAATGCTAACCCTAACCCTAAACTTAATCCTTACAATACCCCTAACCCTAACCCTAACCCTTACCGTAACACTTACCCTTTCCCTAACCCTAACCCTTACCCTAACCCTAACCTTAACCCTAACCCAAACCCTAACCCTAACCCTAACAATTACCCTAACCCTAACCCTAACCCTAATCCTTACCCTAACCCTAACCCTAACCCTAATCCTTACCCTAACCCTTACCCTTTCCCTAACCCTACCCTAACCCTAAACCTAACCCTAACCCTCATCCTAACCCTTAAACCTACCCTAACCCTAAGCCTTACCCTAACCATAACCCTAAGCTTAACCCTAATCCTTACCCTTACCCTAACCCTAACCCTAACCCTAAACCCTAAACCTAACCCTAATCCTAACCCTTACCCTTACCCTTACCCTAACCCTAACCCTAACCTTCAGCCTAACCCTAAAACTAACCCTAACACTGAAACTTACCTTAACCCTAACCCTAAACCTAACCCTAACACTAAGCCTAACCCCTAACCCTATCCCTAACCCTTACCCTTACCCTAACCCTAACCCTACCTTAGTGCTAACCCTAAAACTAACCCTAACACTGAAACTTACCTTAACCCTAACCCTAAACCTAACCCTAACACTAACCCTAACACCTAACCCTAACCCTAACCCTTACCCTTACCCTAACCCTAACCCTACCTTAATGCTAACCCTAACCCTAAACCTAACCCTTACCCTAACCCTAACCCTAATCCTTACCCTAACCCTAACCCTAAAACTAACCCTTACCCTTATCCTAACCCTAACCTTAACGCTAACCCTAACCCTAACCCTAACCCTAATCCTTACACTTACTCTAACCCTAACCCAAACCCTTATCCTTTCCTGAACCCTAACCCTTACCCTAACCCTAAACTTAACCATAACCCTAACCCTAACCCTTAACCTAACCCTAACCCTAACCCTAATCCTTACCCTAAACCTAACCCTAACCCTAACCGTAACCTTACCCTTACGCTAACCCTTAATCTAATCTTAATGCTAACCCTAACCCTTACCCTAACACTTACCCTTTCCCTAACCCTAAGCCTTACCATAACCCTAACCTTAAACCTAACCCAAACCCTAACCCTAACCCTAACACTTACCCTAACCCTAACCCTAACCCTAATCCTTACCCTGACCCTAACCCTAACTCTAACCCTTACCCTAATGCTTACCCTTTCCCTAACCCCAACCCTAACCCTAAACCTAACCCAAACCTAACCCTTATCCTAACCCTAACCCTAACCCTAACCTTAACGCTAACCCTAACCCTAAACCTAACCCTTACCCTTATCCTAAACCTAACCCTAACCCTAACACTTACCCTAACCCTCAACCTAACACAAACCTAACCCTAAAACTAACCCTATCCATTACTCTTACCCTAATTCTAACCCTAACCCTAAGCCTTACCCTAAACCTAACCCTATACCTTAACCGTAACCCTAACCCTAACCCTAACCCTTACTCTAACCCTAACCCTGACGCTAACCCCTAACCCTAACCCTAACCCTTACCTTCACCCTAACCCTAACTCTAAACCTAACACTAACCCCAACCCTAACCCTTACCCTTACCCTAACCCTAACCCTAAACTTAACACTTACCCTAGCCCTAACCCTAATCCTAAACCTAACCCTAACCCCTAACCCTAACCCTAACCCAAAACCTAACCCGTACCCTTATCCTAACCCTTACGCGTACCCTAACCCTAAACCTAAACCTAACTCTAACCCTAACCCCTAACCCTAACCCTAACCCTAAACCTAACCCTAAACCTACACCTAACCCTAACACTTACCCTTACCCTAACCCTAACCCTAACCCTAACCCTAACACTTAGCCTTACCCTAAGCCTAACCCTAAACCTAAACCTAAACCTAACCCTAACCCTAACCCTAACCCTAACCCCTAAACCTAACCCTAACCCTAACCCTAAACCTAACCCTTACCCTTATCCTAAAACTAACCCTAACCCTAACCCTAAACCTAACCCTAACCCTAACCTAACCCTAACACTTACCCTTACCCTAACCCTAACCTAACCCTAAAACTTACCCTTACCCTAACCCTAAACCCAACCCTAACACTTACTCTAACCCTAACCCTGACCCTAACCCTAAACCTTAAACCTAACCCTAAACCTAAACCTAACCCTTACCCTTACCCTAAACCTAACCCTAACCCTAACCCTAACACTTACGCTTACCCTAACCCTAACCCTAACCCTTACCCTAAACCTAACCCTAACCCTATCCCTTATCCTTACCCTAACCCTAACCCTAAACCTAACCCTCAACCTAACCCTTAACCCTACCCTAACCCTAAGCCTAACCCTAATCATAACCCTAACCCTAACCCTAATCCTTACTCTTACCCTAACCCTAACCCTAACCCCTAACCCTAACCCTAACCCTACCTCTTACCCTTACACTAACCCTAACCTTAAGCCTAACCCTAACCCTAAACCTAACCCTTTACCTTACCCTAACCCTAACCCTAACCCTAACCACTACCCCTAACCGTAACAATAACCCTTACCCTTACCCTAACCCTAACCCTAACCTTAATGCTACCCCTAACCCTAACCCTTACCCTAAACCTAACCCTAACCCTTATCCTTACCCTAACCATAACCCTAACCTAACCCTTACCCTTACCCTAACCCTAACCTTAATGCTAACGCTAACCCTAACCCTAACCCTAATCCTTACCCTAACCCTAAAAATAACCCAAACCCTTACCCTTTCCCTAACCCTAACCCTAACCCTACCCCTTACCCTAACCCTAAACTTAAACCTAACCCTAACCCTAAACCTAACCCTAACCCTCACCCTTACCCTTACCATAACCCTAACCCTAACCCTAATCATACCCTAACCCTAACCCTAACCCTAACCCTAACCCTTACCCTTACTCTAACCCTAACCCTAAACTTAATGCTAAGCCTAACCCTAACCCTAACCCTTACCCTAATCCTAACCCTAACCTAATCCTTACCCTAACCCTATCCCTAACCCTAACCTTTACCCTTACCCTAACACTAACCCTAATCTTAATGCTAACCCTAACCCTGAGGCTAACCCTAATCCTTACCCTAAACCTAACCCTAACCCTAACCCTTAACATTTCTCTAACCCTAACCCTTACCCTAACCGTAACCTTAACCCTAACCCTCACCCTTAACTTTACCCTAACCCTAATACTCACCCTAACTCTAAACCTTACCCTAACCCTTACCCTTTTCCTACCCCTACCCCTACCCCTAACCCTAAACCTAACCCTAACCCTAACCCTTATCCTACCCCTACCCCTAACCCTAACCCTAAACCTAACCCTAACCCTTACCCTTATCCTAACCCTAACCCTAACCCTAACCCTTAACCTAACCCTAATTCTAACCTTAAACCTAACTCTAAACTTAACCCTAACCCTAACCTTAACCCTAACCCTCACCCTTAACTTTACCCTAACCCTAATACTTACCCTAACTCTAAACCTTACCCTAACCCTTACACTTTTCCTACCCCTACCCCTAACTCTAACCCTAAACCTAACCTTAACCCTAACACTTACCCTAACCCTCACCGTAACACTAACCCTCACCCTAACCCTAACCCGTAACCCTAACCCTAACCCTAACCCTAACCCTTACCCTTATCCTAAACCTAACCCTAACCCTAACCCTAACACTAAACCTAAGCCTAACCCTAAACCTAACCCTAACACTTACCCTTACCCTAACCCTAACCCTAACCCTTAAACCTAACCTTAACCCCAACCCTTACCCTTACCCTAACCGTAACCCTTACTATAACCCTAACACTTACGCTTATCCTAACCCTAACCCTAACCCAAACCTTTACCCTAACCCTAACCCTAATCCTATCCCTCAACCTTACCCTAACTCTAACCCTAACCCTAAGCCTCAAACTAACCCTTACCCCTACCCTAAACCTAAGCCTAACCCTAACCATAACCCTAACCTTAACCCTAATCCTTCCCCTTACCCTAACCCTAACCCTAACCCTAACCCCTATACCTAACCCTAACCCTAATCCTTACCCTTACCCTTACCCTAACCCTAACCCTAACCCCTAACCCTAACACTAACCCTTACCCTTACCCTAACCCTAACCCTAATCCTTACCATAAACCTAACCCTAACCCTAACCCTTACCCTTCTCCTAACCATAACCCTAACCTTAATGCTAACCCTAAACCTAACCATAACACTAATCCTTACACTAACTCTAACCCTAACCCAAACACTACCCTTTCCCTAACCCTAATCCTTACCCTAACCCTAATCTTAAACATAACTCTAAACCTAACCCTTACCCTAACCCTAACCCTAACACTAACCCTATCTCTTACACTTACCCTAACCCTAACCCTAACCCTTACCCTCATCCTAACCCTTACCCCTACTCTAACCCTAAGCCTAACCCTAATCCTTACCCTTACCCTAACCCTCACCCTAACCCTAACCCCTAAACCTAAACCTAACCCTAACCCTTACCCTTACCCTTACCCTAACCCTAACCCTAACCTTAAGCCTAACCCTAAAACTAACACTAACACTGAACCTTACCTTAACCCTAACCCTAACCCTTACCCTTACCCTATCCCTAACCCTACCTTAATGCTAACTCTAACCCTAACCCTAACCCTTACCCTAACCCTAACCCTAATCCTTACTCTAACCCTAACACTAAAACTAACCCTTACCCTTATCCTAACCCTAGCCTTAATTCTAACCCTAACCCTAATCCTAACCCTAATCCTTACACTTACTCTAACCCTAACCAAAACCCTTACCCTTTCCTGAACCCTAACCCTTACCCTAACCCTAACCTTAAACCTAACCCTAACCTTAACCCTTAACCTAACCCCAACCCTAACCCTAATCCTTACCCTAAACCTAACCCTAACCCTAACCGTAACCTGACCCTTATGCTAACCCTAATTCTAATCTTAATGCTAACCCTAACCCTTACCCTAACACTTACCCTTTCCCTAACCCTAACCCTTACCCTAACCCTAAACTTAACCCTAACCCAAACCCTAACCCTAACCCTAACCCTTACCCTAACCCTAACCCTAACCCTAATCCTTACCCTAACCCTAACCCTCACCCTAACCCTTACCCTAAACCTTACCCTTTCCCTAACCCTAACCCAACCCTAAACCTAACCCAAACCTAACCCTTATCCTAACCCTAACCCTGACCCTAACCTTAACGCTAACCCTAACCCTAACCCTTACCCTTATCCTAACCCTAACCCTAACCCTAACACTTACCCTAACCCTCACCCTAACACAAACCTAACCCTAAAACTAACCCTATCGCTTACTCTTACCCTAATTCTAACCCTAACCCTACCCTTACCGTAAACCTAACCCTATATCCTAACCCTAACCCTAACCCTTAACCTAACCCTAATCCTACCCTAATCCTTACCCTAAACCTAACCCTAACCCTAACCGTAACCTTACCCTTATGCTAACCCTAATTCTAAACTTAATGCTAACCCTAACCCTAAACTTAATCCTTACAATACCCCTAACCCTAACCCTAACCCTTACCGTAACACTTACCCTTTCCCTAACCCTAACCCTTACCCTAACCCTAACCTTAACCCTAACCCAAACCCTAACCCTAACCCTAACATTTACCCTAACCCTAACCCTAACCCTAATCCTTACCCTAACCCTAACCCTAACCCTAATCCTTACCCTAACCCTTACCCTTTCCCTAACCCTACCCTAACCCTAAACCTAACCCTAACCCTCATCCTAACCCTTAAACCTACCCTAACCCTAAGCCTTACCCTAACCATAACCCTAAGCCTAACCCTAATCCTTACCCTTACCCTAACCCTAACCCTAACCCTAAACCCTAAACCTAACCCTAATCCTAACCCTTACCCTTACCCTTACCCTAACCCTAACCCTAACCTTCAGCCTAACCCTAAAACTAACCCTAACACTGAAACTTACCTTAACCCTAACCCTAAACCTAACCCTAACACTAAGCCTAACCCCTAACCCTATCCCTAACCCTTACCCTTACCCTAACCCTAACCCTACCTTAGTGCTAACCCTAAAACTAACCCTAACACTGAAACTTACCTTAACCCTAACCCTAAACCTAACCCTAACACTAACCCTAACACCTAACCCTAACCCTAACCCTTACCCTTACCCTAACCCTAACCCTACCTTAATGCTAACCCTAACCCTAAACCTAACCCTTACCCTAACCCTAACCCTAATCCTTACCCTAACCCTAACCCTAAAACTAACCCTTACCCTTATCCTAACCCTAACCTTAACGCTAACCCTAACCCTAACCCTAACCCTAATCCTTACACTTACTCTAACCCTAACCCAAACCCTTAACCTTTCCTGAACCCTAACCCTTACCCTAACCCTAATCCTTACCCTAAACCTAACCCTAACCCTAACCGTAACCTTACCCTTACGCTAACCCTTAATCTAATCTTAATGCTAACCCTAACCCTTACCCTAACACTTACCCTTTCCCTAACCCTAAGCCTTACCATAACCCTAACCTTAAACCTAACCCAAACCCTAACCCTAACCCTAACACTTACCCTAACCCTAACCCTAACCCTAATCCTTACCCTGACCCTAACCCTAACTCTAACCCTTACCCTAATGCTTACCCTTTCCCTAACCCCAACCCTAACCCTAAACCTAACCCAAACCTAACCCTTATCCTAACCCTAAACCTAAACCTAACTCTAACCCTAACCCCTAACCCTAACCCTAACCCTAAACCTAACCCTAAACCTACACCTAACCCTAACACTTACCCTTACCCTAACCCTAACCCTAACCCTAACACTTACACTTACCCTAACCCTAAACCTAACCCTAACCCTTACCTTAACCCTAACCTTAACCCTAACACTAACCCTTAAACCTAACCCTAACCCTAACCCTTACCCTAACCCTATCACTAACCCTAACCCTAACCTTAACCCTAACTCAAACCCTAACAGTAACCCTAACCCTTATTATAAACTTAACCCTAACTCTAACCGCTAAACCTAACCGTAACCATAACCTTAACCCTTACCCTTACTCTAACCCTAACCCTAACCCTAACACCTAACCCTAAAACTAACCCTAACCCTAACCTTTACACTTACCCTAACCCTAACCCTAACCCTAACGCTAACCCTAACCCTAACCCTAACCCTTACTCTTATCCTAACCCTAACCCTAACCCTAACACTTACCCTAACCCTCACCCTAACCCTAAACCTAACCCTATCCCTAACCCTAACGCTAATCCTAACCATAACCCTTACCCCTAACCATAACCCTAACACAAACCCTAAACGTTACCCTTATCCTAACTCTTACCCATACCCTAACCCTAACCCTAAATCTAAACCTAACCTAACACTTACCCTAACCCTAAACCTAACCCTAACCCTAACCCTAACGCTTACCCTTATCCTAAACCTAACCCTAACCCTAACCCTAACCCTAACCCTAAACCTAAACATAACCCTAACCCTAACCCTAACCCTAACCCTTACCCTACCCTTAACCCTAACCCCTAAACCTAACCCTAACTCTAATCCTAACCCTTACCCTTACCCTAACCCTAACCCTAACCCTAACCCTAACGCAAACACTTACCCTACCCTAACAATAACCCTAACCCTAACCCTTACCCTAACCCTAAACATAACCCTAAGGCTAATCCTATCCCTTACCCTTACCGGAACCCTAAACCTAACCCTAACCCTCACCCTAACCCTAATCCTTACCCTAATCCTAACCCTAACCCTAATCCTTACCCTAACCCTAACCCTAACCCTAACCCTACTACTTACCCTAACCCTAACCCTAACCTTAACCCTTACCCTTACCCTACCCATAATCCTAACCCTAACCATAACCCCTAACCATAACCCTAAACCTTACCCTTACCCTAAACCTAACTCTAAATTAAGCCTAACCCTAAACCTAACCCTAAACGTTACATTTTCCCTAACCCTAACCCTAAATCTAACCCTCACCCTAACTCTAACCCTAACCCCTAACCCTAACCCTAACCTTAACCCTTACCCTTACCCTACCCATAATCCTAACCCTAACCATAACCCCTAACCCTAACCCTAAACCTTACCCTTACCCTAAACCTAACTCTAAATGAAGCCTAACCCTAAAACTAACCCTAAACCTTACACTTTCCCTAACCCTAACCCTAAATCTAACCCTCACCCTAACTCTAACCCTAACCCCTAACCCTAGCCCTAACCCTAACCCTAACACTTACCCTTACACTAACCCTAACCCTAACCTTAATGCTAACCCTAACCCTAACCCTAACCCTTACCCTAACCCTTACCCTAACACTAATCCTTACCCTAACCCTAGCCCTAACCCTAAACTTTACCCTTAACCTAAGCCTAACCCTACCCTTAATGGTAAACCTAACCTAACCCTAACCGTAACCCTAATCGGTACCAAACCCTAACCCTAACCCTAACCCTTACACTAACCGTAAACTTAACCGTAACCCAAACCTTAACCCTAACCCTAACCCTTACCCTAACACTAACCTAACCTTAAACCTAACCCTACAACTAACCCAAACCCTCACCCTTAACCTTACCCTAACCCTAACCCTAACCTTAACCCTTTCCCTTACCCTAACCCTAACTCTAAACCTAACACTAATCCTAACCCTAACCCTTACCCTTACCCTAACCCAAACCCTAACGCTAACCCTAACTCTAACCCTCACCCCTAACCCTAACCCTAACCCTAACCCTAACACTTACCCTTACCCGAACCCTAACCGTAACCCTAACACTTACCCTTACCCTACCCCTAACCCTAAGCCTAAAAATTACCCTAACACTAACCCTAACCCTAACCCCTAAACCTAACCCTAACCCTAAGCCTTACCCTTACCCTAACACTAACCCTAAACCTAACACTAACAATAACCCTAACACTTACCCTTACCCTAACCCTAAGATTAACCCTAAACTTAACCCTTTCCCTAACCCTAACCATTACCCTAACCATAACCCTAACCCTAACCCTCACCCTTACCCTTACCATAACCCTAACCCTAACCCTAACCATAACCCCTAACCCTAACCCTAAACCAAACACTAACCGTTACCCTTACCCTAACCCTAACCCTAAAACTAACCCTAACCCCTAACCCTAACCCCTAACCCTAACCCTAACGCTAACCCTAACCCTTACCCTTATCCTAAACCTAACCCTAACCCTAAACCTAACCCTAAACCTAACCCTAACCCTAACACTTACGCTTACCCTAACCCTAACCCTAACCCTTACCCTAACACTAACCCTAATCCTAACCCTAACCCTATCTCTTACCCTTACCCTAACCCTAACCTTAAACCTAGCCCTAACGCTCAACCTAACCCTAACTCTAACCTAACCCTAACCATAAATCTTACCCTTATCCTAACCTTAACCCTAACCCTAACACTTACCCTTACCCTTACCTTAACCCTTACCCTAACCCTAAACCTTACCTTAACCCTAAGAATAACCTTAACCCTAACCCTAACACTAACCCTAACAATTACCCTCACACTGACCCTAACCCTAACCCTAACCCTAACCATCACCCTTACCCTTACTCTAACCCTAACTCTAAACCTAACCCTTACCCTAACCCCTATCCCTAACGCCTAACCCTAACCCTAACACTAACCCTAACTGTTACCCTTACCTAACCCATACCCTTAACCAAAACCTATCCCTAAACCTAACCCTAACCCTAATCTCTAAACCTAACCCTAACCCTAACCCTAAACCTCACCCTTACCCTTACCCTTATCCAAACCCTAACCCTAACCCTAACACTTACTCTTACCCTAACCCTAACCCTTACCCTTACCCTAACACTAACCCTAAACCTATCACTAACTCTAACCCTAACCCTTACTCTTACTCCAACTCTAAGATTAAACCTAACCTTAACCCTTACCCTAACCCTCACCTTTTCCCTAACCCTAACCCTAACCCTAACCCTCACCCTTACCCTTACCATAACCATAACCCTAATCCTAAGCCTAACCATAACCCCTAACCCTAACCCTAAAACAAACCCTAACCGTTACCCTTACCCTAACCGTTACCCTTAACCTAACCCTAAAACTAAACCTAAACTTAACCCTAACCCTAAACCCAAACCCTAACCCTAACCCTAACCCTAACCCTTACCCTTATCCTAAACCTAACACTAACCGTAAACTAACCAAAAACCTAACCCTAACCCTAACACTCACACTTACCCTAACCCTAACCCTAACCCTAACCCTAACCCTAAACCTAACTCTAAACCCTAAATCTAACACTAACCCTAACCCTAACCCTAACCCTTACCCTTATCCTAAACCTAACCCTAACACTAACCCTAACACTAAACCTAAGCCTAACCCTAAACCTAACCCTAACACTTACTCTTACCCTAAACCTAACCCTAACCCTAACGCTTATCCTTATCCTAAACCTCACCCTAACCCTAAACCTAACCCTAAACCTAACCCTAACCCTAACACTCACACTTACCCTAACCCTTACCCTATCCCTTACCCTAACCCTAAACCTAACAGTAACCCCTAACTCTAACCCTAACCTTAACCCTAACAATAACCCTTACCCTAATCCTAAACCTAACCCTAACACTAACCCTAACACTAAACCTAAGCCTAACCCTAAACCTAACCCTAACACTTACCCTTACCCTAACTCTAACCCTTACCCTAACCCTAACCCTACCCCTAACCCTTAAACCTAACCTTAACCCTAACCCTTACCCTTATCCTAACACTAACCCTAACTCTAACCCTAGCACTTATGCTTACCCTAAACCTAACCCTAACACTGAACCTAACCCTAACCCTATCCCTTAAACTTACCCTAACCCTAAACCTAACCCTAACACTGAACCTAACCCTTAACCCTACCCTAACCCTAAGCCTAACCCTAACCAAAACCCTAAGCCTAACCCTAATCCTTTCCCTTACCCTAACACTAACCCTAACCCCTAAATCTAACCCTAACCCTAACCCTTACCCTACCCTTACCCTATCCCTAACCCTAACCTTAAGCCTAACCCTAAAACTAACCTGAACCTTACCTTAACCCTAACCCTAAACCTAACCCTAACACTAAAACTAAACCTTAACCCTAACCCTATCCCTTACCCTTACCCTAACCCTAACCCTACCTTAATGCTAACCCTAACCCTAACCCTAACCCTTACCCTAACCCTAACCCTAACCCTAACCCTAACCCTAAATCTAAACTTAAACCTAACCCTTACCCTAACCCTAACCTAACCCTAAAACTTACCCTTACCCTAACCCTAAACCTAACCCTAACACTTACCCTAACCCTAACCCTGACCCTAACCCTAAACCTTAAATCTAACCCTAAACCTAAACCTAACCCTTACCCTTACCCTAAACCTAACCCTAACCCTAACCCTAACACTTACGCTTACCCTAACCCTAACCCTAACCCTATCCCTTATCCTTACCCTAACCCTAACCCTAACCCTAACCCTCAACCTAACCCTTAACCCTACCCTAACCCTAAGCCTAACCCTAATCATAACGCTAACCCTAACCCTAATCCTTACTCTTACCCTAACCCTAACCCTAACCCCTAACCCTAACCCTAACCCTACCTCTTACCCTTACACTAACCCTAACCCTAACCTTAAGCCTAACCCTAAACCTAACCCTAACACTTTACCTTACCCTAACCCTAACCCTAACCCTAACCCAAAGCCTAACCCCTACCCCTAACCGTAACAATAACCTTTACCCTTACCCTAACCCTAACCCTAACCTTAATGCTACCCCTAACCCTAACCCTTACCCTAAACCTAACCCTAACCCTAATCCTTACCCTAACCATAACCCTAACCTAACCCTTACCCTTACCCTAACCCTAACCTTAAGGCTAACGCTAACCCTAACCCTAACCCTAATCCTTACGCTAACCCTAAAAATAACCCAAACCCTTACCCTTTCCCTAACCCTAACCCTAACCCTAACCCTACCCCTTACCCTAACCCTAAACTTAAACCTAACCCTAACCCTAAACCTAAACCTAAACCTCACCCTTACCCTAACCATAACCCTAACCCTAATCATACCCTAACCCTAACACTAACCCTAACCCCTAACCCTAACCCTAACCCTAACCCTTACCCTTAATCTAACCCTAACCCTAAACTTAATGCTAACCCTAACCCTAACCCTTACCCTAATCCTAACCCTAACCTAATCCTTACCCTAACCGTAACCCTAACCCTAAACTTTGCCCTTACCCTAACACTAACCCTAATCTTAATGCTAACCGTAACCCTGAGGCTAACCCTAATCCTTACCCTAAACCTAAACCTAACCCTAACCCTTACCATTTCTCTAACCCTAACCCTTACCCTAACCGTACCTTAACCCTAACCCTCACCCTTAACTTTACCCTAACCCTAATACTTACCCTAAATCTAAACCTTACCCTAACCGTTACCCTTTTCCTACCCCTATCCCTAACCCTAACCCTAAACCTAACCCTAACCCTTACCCTTATCCTAACCCTAACCCTAACTCTAACCCTAACACTTACCCTAACCCTCCCCCTAACACTAACCCTCACCCTAAACCTAACACCTAACTCTAACACTAACCCTAACCCTAACCCTAACCCTTACCCTAACCCTAAACCTTACACCTAACCCTAAAACTAAACCTAACCCTAACCTTTACACTTACCCTAACCCTAAACCTAACCCTAACCCTAACACTTAGCCTTACACTAACCCTAACCCTAAACCTAACCCTAACCCTAACCCTAACCCTAACCCTAACCTCTAAACCTAACCCTAACCCTAAACCTAAACCTAACCCTTACCCCTATCCTAAAACTAACCCTAACCCTAACCCTAAACCTAACCCTAACCCTAACCTAACCCTAACAATTACCCTCACACTGACCCTAACCCTAACCCTAACCCTAACCATCACCCTTACCCTTACTCTAACCCTAACTCTAAACCTAACCCTTACCCTAACCCCTATCCCTAACGCCTAACCCTAACCCTAACACTAACCCTAACCGTTACCCTTACCTAACCCATACCCTTAACCAAAACCTATCCCTAAACCTAACCCTAACCCTAATCTCTAAACCTAACCCTAACCCTAACCCTAAACCTCACCCTTACCCTTACCCTTATCCAAACCCTAACCCTAACCCTAACACTTACTCTTACCCTAACCCTAACCCTTACCCTTACCCTAACACTAACCCTAAACCTATCACTAACTCTAACCCTAACCCTTACTCTTACTCCAACTCTAAGATTAAACCTAACCTTAACCCTTACCCTAACCCTCACCTTTTCCCTAACCCTAACCCTAACCCTAACCCTAACCCTCACCCTTACCCTTACCATAACCATAACCCTAATCCTAAGCCTAACCATAACCCCTAACCCTAACCCTAAACCAAACCCTAACCGTTACCCTTACCCTAACCGTTACCCTTAACCTAACCCTAAAACTAAACCTAAACTTAACCCTAACCCTAAACCCAAACCCTAACCCTAACCCTAACCCTAACCCTTACCCTTATCCTAAACCTAACACTAACCCTAAACTAACCAAAAACCTAACCCTAACCCTAACACTCACACTTACCCTAACCCTAACCCTAAACCTAACTCTAAACCCTAAATCTAACACTAACCCTAACCCTAACCCTAACCCTTACCCTTATCCTAAACCTAACCCTAACACTAACCCTAACACTAAACCTAAGCCTAACCCTAAACCTAACCCTAACACTTACTCTTACCCTAAACCTAACCCTAACCCTAACGCTTATCCTTATCCTAAACCTCACCCTAACCCTAAACCTAACCCTAAACCTAACCCTAACCCTAACACTCACACTTACCCTAACCCTTACCCTATCCCTTACCCTAACCCTAAACCTAACAGTAACCCCTAACTCTAACCCTAACCTTAACCCTAACAATAACCCTTACCCTAATCCTAAACCTAACCCTAACACTAACCCTAACACTAAACCTAAGCCTAACCCTAAACCTAACCCTAACACTTACCCTTACCCTAACTCTAACCCTTACCCTAACCCTAACCCTACCCCTAACCCTTAAACCTAACCTTAACCCTAACCCTTACCCTTATCCTAACACTAACCCTAACTCTAACCCTAGCACTTATGCTTACCCTAAACCTAACCCTAACACTGAACCTAACCCTAACCCTATCCCTTAAACTTACCCTAACCCTAAACCTAACCCTAACACTGAACCTAACCCTTAACCCTACCCTAACCCTAAGCCTAACCCTAACCAAAACCCTAAGCCTAACCCTAATCCTTTCCCTTACCCTAACACTAACCCTAACCCCTAAATCTAACCCTAACCCTAACCCTTACCCTTACCCTTACCCTATCCCTAACCCTAACCTTAAGCCTAACCCTAAAACTAACCTGAACCTTACCTTAACCCTAACCCTAAACCTAACCCTAACACTAAAACTAAACCTTAACCCTAACCCTATCCCTTACCCTTACCCTAACCCTAACCCTACCTTAATGCTAACCCTAACCCTAACCCTAACCCTTACCCTAACCCTAACCCTAACCCTAACCCTAACCCTAAATCTAAACTTAAACCTAACCCTTACCCTAACCCTAACCTAACCCTAAAACTTACCCTTACCCTAACCCTAAACCTAACCCTAACACTTACCCTAACCCTAACCCTGACCCTAACCCTAAACCTTAAATCTAACCCTAAACCTAAACCTAACCCTTACCCTTACCCTAAACCTAACCCTAACCCTAACCCTAACACTTACGCTTACCCTAACCCTAACCCTAACCCTATCCCTTATCCTTACCCTAACCCTAACCCTAACCCTAACCCTCAACCTAACCCTTAACCCTACCCTAACCCTAAGCCTAACCCTAATCATAACGCTAACCCTAACCCTAATCCTTACTCTTACCCTAACCCTAACCCTAACCCCTAACCCTAACCCTAACCCTACCTCTTACCCTTACACTAACCCTAACCCTAACCTTAAGCCTAACCCTAAACCTAACCCTAACACTTTACCTTACCCTAACCCTAACCCTAACCCTAACCCAAAGCCTAACCCCTACCCCTAACCGTAACAATAACCTTTACCCTTACCCTAACCCTAACCCTAACCTTAATGCTACCCCTAACCCTAACCCTTACCCTAAACCTAACCCTAACCCTAATCCTTACCCTAACCATAACCCTAACCTAACCCTTACCCTTACCCTAACCCTAACCTTAAGGCTAACGCTAACCCTAACCCTAACCCTAATCCTTACGCTAACCCTAAAAATAACCCAAACCCTTACCCTTTCCCTAACCCTAACCCTAACCCTAACCCTACCCCTTACCCTAACCCTAAACTTAAACCTAACCCTAACCCTAAACCTAAACCTAAACCTCACCCTTACCCTAACCATAACCCTAACCCTAATCATACCCTAACCCTAACACTAACCCTAACCCCTAACCCTAACCCTAACCCTAACCCTTACCCTTAATCTAACCCTAACCCTAAACTTAATGCTAACCCTAACCCTAACCCTTACCCTAATCCTAACCCTAACCTAATCCTTACCCTAACCGTAACCCTAACCCTAAACTTTGCCCTTACCCTAACACTAACCCTAATCTTAATGCTAACCGTAACCCTGAGGCTAACCCTAATCCTTACCCTAAACCTAAACCTAACCCTAACCCTTACCATTTCTCTAACCCTAACCCTTACCCTAACCGTACCTTAACCCTAACCCTCACCTTTAACTTTACCCTAACCCTAATACTTACCCTAAATCTAAACCTTACCCTAACCGTTACCCTTTTCCTACCCCTATCCCTAACCCTAACCCTAAACCTAACCCTAACCCTTACCCTTATCCTAACCCTAACCCTAACTCTAACCCTAACACTTACCCTAACCCTCCCCCTAACACTAACCCTCACCCTAAACCTAACACCTAACTCTAACACTAACCCTAACCCTAACCCTAACCCTTACCCTAACCCTAAACCTTACACCTAACCCTAAAACTAAACCTAACCCTAACCTTTACACTTACCCTAACCCTAAACCTAACCCTAACCCTAACACTTAGCCTTACACTAACCCTAACCCTAAACCTAACCCTAACCCTAACCCTAACCCTAACCCTAACCTCTAAACCTAACCCTAACCCTAAACCTAAACCTAACCCTTACCCCTATCCTAAAACTAACCCTAACCCTAACCCTAAACCTAACCCTAACCCTAACCTAACCCTAACTCTTACCCTTACCCTAACCCTAACCTAACACTAAAACTTACCCTTACCCTAACCCTAAACCCAACCCTAACACTTACCCTAACCCTAACCCTGACCCTAACCCTAAACCTTAAACCTAACCCTAAACCTAAACCTAACCCTTACCCTTACCCTAAACCTAAACCTAACCCTATCCCTTATCCTTACCCAACCCTAACCCTAAACCTAACCCTCAACCTAACCCTTAACCCTACCCTAACCCTAAGCCTAACCCTAATCATAACCCTAACCCTAACCCTAATCCTTACTCTTACCCTAACCCTAACCCTAACACCTAACCCTAACCCTAACCCTACCTCTTACCCTAACACTAACCCTAACCCTAACCTTAAGCCTAACCCTAACCCTAACCCTAACCCTTTACCTTACCCTAACCCTAACCCTAACCCTAACCACTACCCCTAACCGTAACAATAACCCTTACCTTACCCTAACCCTAACCCTAACCTTAATGCTACCCCTAACCCTAACCCTTACCCTAAACCTAACCCTAACCCTAATCCTTACCCTAACCCTAACCCTAACCTAACCCTTACCCTTACCCTAACCCTAACCTTAATGCTAACGCTAACCCTAACCCTAACCCTAATCCTTACCCTAACCCTAAAAATAACCCAAACCCTTACCCTTTCCCTAACCCTAACCCTAAACCTAACCCTAACCCTACCCCTTACCCTAACCCTAAACTTAAACCTAACCCTAAACCTAACCCTAACCCTCACCCTTACCCTTACCATGACCCTAACCCTAATCATACCCTAACCCTAACACTAACCCTAACCCCTAATCATAACCCTAACCCTAACCCTAACCCTAACCCTTACCCTTACTCTAACCCTAACCCTAAACTTAATGCTAACCCTAACCCTAAACCTAACCCTTACCCTAATCCTAACCCTAACCTAATCCTTACCCTAACCCTATCCCTAACCCTAACCTTTACCCTTACCCTAACACTAACCCTAATCTTAATGCTAACCCTAACCCTGAGGCTAACCCTAATCCTTACCCTAAACCTAAACCTAACCCTACCCCTTAACATTTCTCTAACCCTAACCCTTACCCTAACTGTAACCTTAACCCTAACCCTCAACCTTAACTTTACCCTAACCCTAATACTTACCCTAAATCTAAACCTTACCCTACCCTTACCCTTTTCCTACCCCTACCCCTAACCCTAACCCTAAACCTAACCCTAACCCTTACCCTTATCCTAACCCTAACCCTAACCCTAACCCTAAACCTAACACTTACCATAACCCTCACCCTAACACTAACCCTCACCCTAACCCTAACCCCTAACTCTAACCCTAACCCTAACCCTAACCCTAACCCTTACCCTAACCCTAATTCTAAACGTAAACCTAACCCTAAACTTAACCCTAACCCTAACCTTAACCCTAACCCTCACCCTTAACTTTACCCTACCCTAATACTTACCCTAACTCTAAACCTTACCCTAACCCTTACACTTTTCCTACCCCTACCCCTAACCCTAACCCTAAACCTAACCCTAACCCAAACACTTAACCTAACCCTCACCCTAACACTAACCCTCACCCTAACCCTAACTCCTAAATATAACCCTAACCCTAACCCTTACCCTTATCCTAAACCTAACCCTAACCCTAACCCTAACACTAAACCTAAGCCTAACCCTAAACCTAACCCTAACACTTACTCTTACCCTAACCCTAACCCTAACCCTTAAACCTAATCTTAACCCCAACACTTACCCTTACCCTAACTATAACCCTAACACTTACGCTTATCCTAACCCTAACCCTAACCCAAACCTTTACCTTAACCCTAACCCTAACCCTATCCCTCAACCTTACCCAAAATCTAACCCTAACCCTAAGCCTCAAACTAACCCTTACCCCTACCATAAACCTAAGCCTAACCCTAACCATAACCCTAACCTTAACCCTAATCCTTACACTAACTCTAACCCTAACCCAAACACTACCCTTTCCCTAACCCTAATCCTTACCCTAACCCTAACCTTAAGCATAACTCTAAACCTAATCCTTACCCTAACCCTAACCCTTACCCTAACCCCTAAACCTAAACCTAACCCTAACCCTTACCCTTACCCTTACACTAACCCTAACCCTAACCTTAAGCCTAACCCTAAAACTAACCCTAACACTGAACCTTACCTTAACCCTAACCCTCACCCTTACCCTTACCCTAACCCTAACCCTACCTTAATGCTAACTCTAACCCTAACCCTAATCCTTACCCTAACCCTAACCCTAACCCTAATCCTTACCCTAACCCTAACACTAAAACTAACCCTTACCCTTATCCTAACCCTAGCCTTAATGATAACCCTAACCCTAACCCTAACCCTAATCCTTACACTTACTCTAACCCTAACCCAAACCCTTACCCTTTCCTGAACCTTAACCCTTACCCTAACCCTAACCTTAAACCTAACCTTAAGCCTAACCATAAAACTAACCCTAACACTGAACCTTACCTTAACCCTAACCCTAACCCTTACCCTTACCCTAACCCTAACCCTACCTTAATGCTAACTCTTACCCTAACCCTAACCCTTACCCTAACCCTAACCTTAAACCTAACCTTAAGCCTAACCCTAAAACTAACCCTAACACTGAAACTTACCTTAACCCTAACCCTAACCCTTACCCTTACCCTAACCCTAACCCTACCTTAATGCTAACTCTAACCCTAACCCTAAACCTTACCCTAAACCTAACCCTAACCCTAATCCTTACCCTAACCCTAACACTAAAACTAACCCTTACCCTTATCCTAACCCTAGCCTTAATGCTAACCCTAACCCTAACCCTAACACTAATCCTTACACTTACTCTAACCCTAACCCAAACCATTACCCTTTCCTGAACCCTAACCCTTACCCTAACCCTAACCTTAAACCTAACCCTAACCTTAACTCTTAACCTAACCCTAACCCTAACCCTAATCCTTACCCTAAACCTAACCCTAACCCTAACCGTTACCTGACCCTTATGCTAACCCTAATTCTAATCTTAATGCTAACCCTAACCCTTACCCTAACACTTACCCTTTCCCTAACCCTAACCCTTACCCTAACCCTAAACTTAACCCTAACCCAAACCCTAACCCTAACCCTAACCCTTACCCTAACCCTAACCCTAACCCTACACCTTACCCTAACCCTAACCCTCACCCTAACCCTTACCCTAAACCTTACCCTTTCCCTAACCCTAACCCTAACCCTAAACCTAACCCAAACCTAACCCTTATCCTAACCCTAACCCTAACCCTAACCTTAACGCTAACCCTAACCCTAACCCTAACCCTTACCCTTATCCTAACCCTAACCCTAACCCTAACACTTACCCTAACCCTCACCCTAACACAAACCTAACCCTAAAACTAACCCTATCCCTTACTCTTACCCTAATTCTAACCCTAACCCTACCCTTACCGTAAACCTAACCCTATACCCTAACCCTAACCCTAACCCTAAACCTAACCCTTAACCTAACCCTAACCCTAACCCTAATCCTTACCCTAAACTTAACCCTAACCCTAACCGTAACCTTACCCTTATGCTAAACCTAATTCTAAACTTAATGCTAACCCTAACCCTAAACTTAATCCTTACAATACCCCTAACCCTAACCCTAACCCTTACCCTAACCCTTACCCTTTCCCTAATCCTACACTAACCCTAAACTTAACCCTAACCCTCATCCTAACCCTTACCCCTACCCAAACCCTAAGCCTTACCCTAACCATAACCCTAAGCCTAACCCTAATCCTTACCCTTACCCTAACCCTAACCCTAACCCTAACCCGTAAACCTAACCCTAACCCTGACCCTTACCCTTACCCTTACCCTAACCCTAACCCTAACCTTAAGCCTAACCCTAAAACTAACCCTAACACTGAAACTTACCTTAACCCTAACCCTAAACCTAACCCTAACACTAACCCTAACCCCTAACCATATCCCTAACCCTTACCCTTACCCTAACCCTAACCCTACCTTAATGCTAACCCTAGAACTAACCCTAACACTGAAACTTAACTTAACCCTAACCCTAAACCTAACCCTAACACTAACACTAACCCCTAACCCTAACCCTAACCCTTACCCTTACCCTAACACTAACCCTACCTTAATGCTAACCCTAAAACTAACGCTACCACTGAAACTTACCTTAACCCTAACCCTAACCCTAAACCTAACCCTTACCCTAACCCTAACCCTAGCCCTAATCCTTACCCTAACCCTAACCCTAAAACTAACCCTTACCCTTTTCCTAACCCTAACCTTAATGCTAACCCTAACCCTAACCCTAACCCTAATTCTTACACTTACTCTAACCCTAACCCAAACCCTTACCCTTTCCTGAACCCTAACCCTTACCCTAACCCTAACCTTAACCCTAACCCTAACCCTAACCCTTAACCTAACCCTAACCCTAACCCTAATCCTTACCCTAAACCTAACCCTAACCCTAACCGTAACCTTACCCTTACGCTAATCCTAATTCTAATCTTAATGCTAACCCTAACCCTTACCCTAACACTTACCCTTTCCCTAACCCTAACCCTTACCCTAACCCTAACCCTAACCCTAACCCTAACCCTAAACTTAACCGTAACCCAAACCTTAACCCTAACCCTAACCCTTACCCTAACACTAACCTAACCTTAAACCTAACCCTAACCCTAACCCAAACCCTCACCCTTAACCTTACCCTAACCCTATCCCTAACCTTAACCCTTTCCCTTACCCTAACCCTAACTCTAAATCTAACACTAATCCTAGCCCTAACCCTTACCCTTACCCTAACCCAAACCCTAACGCTAACCCTAACTCTAACCCTAACCCCTAACCCTAACCCTAACCCTAACCCTAACACTTACCCTTACCCGAACCCTAACCGTAACCCTAACACTTACCCTTACCCTACCCCTAACCCTAAGCCTAAAAATTGCCCTAACCCTAACCCTAATCCTAACCCCTAACCCTAACCCTAACCCTAAGCCTTACCCTTACCCTAACACTAACCCTAAACCTAACACTAACAATAACCCTAACACTTACCCTTACCCTAACCCTAAGATTAACCCTAAACTTAACCCTTTCCCTAACCCTAACCATTACCCTAACCCTAACCCTAACCCTAACCCTCACCCTTACCCTTACCATAACCCTAACCCTAATCCTAACCCTAACCATAACCCCTAACCCTAACCCTAAACCAAACACTAACCGTTACCCTTATCCTAATCCTTACCCTTACCCTAACCCTAACCCTAAAACTAAACCTAACCCTAACCCTAACCCCTAACCCTAACCCTAACGCTAACCCTAACCCTTACCCTTATCCTACACCTAAACCTAACCCTAAACCTAACCCTAACCCTAACACTTACGCTTACCCTAACCTTAACCCTAACCCTTACCCTAACACTAACCCTATCCCTAACCCTAACCCTATCTCTTACCCTTACCCTAACCCTAACCTTAAACCTAACCCTAACCCTCAACCTAACCCTAACCCTAACCTAACCCTAACCATAAATCTTACCCTTATCCTAACCTTAACCCTAACCCTAACACTTGCCCTTACCCTTACCTTAACCCTTACCCTAACCCTAAACCTTACCTTAACCCTAAGAATAACCTT